>JAXIVD010002307.1:32500-42500 GCA_036785275.1 Cancer borealis | reverse complement strand
TAGGAGGAAGAGTAGTAGTAGTAGTAGTAGTAATAGTAGTAGTAGTAGTAGTAGTAGTAGTAGTAATAGTAGTAATAGTAATAGTAATAGTAGTAGTAGTAGTAGTAGTAGTAGTAGTAGTAGTAGTAGTAGTAGTAGTAGTAGTAGTAGTAGTAATAGCAACATTAAAACTAATATTCATAAGTACACGGACATTTTTCTTCATTTCCTTACACATCGTCTCTTGGAAAGAAGATTGAAGTGATACAAAGTGTTACTCGTCACGGCATCACCTCGTAAGGAATACTTCAATTGTACCTAGATAAAAAAAACACTGAGGACAAAGTTAGCGAGACGAATTAGGTGAAGGTTTAAGACGCAAGGAGAAGGCGAGCAGGTGAGGAGCAGTGCGTGGAGGAAGAGGCCGAAGGGGTGGGTGTGAAAAAACAGTTTGCAAGAAGTTTAGGGAGCAGACATGAGGTTAATTTCTGGTGGCGGAGAGAAAGAGGATGGAGGCAAGATAGTAGTGTTCTGAAGTAATGCTAGTGATGTAGAATTACCTCTCCGTGTATCAATAAACGATATAAAATTTAACTTTTTTTCTCTCTCTCTATCTATTCATTTAAGTGACGTATCCTATATTGTCAATTACAAAATATGAAGAAAAGGGAAACGTTAAAAAGTAAATAACCTTTTCTAACTTACGACATCCTCGTCAAAAGAGTAAAACATTTCTCACTTCTCTCTGACAGAAATAAAACGAATAGCTTCGATCCTTACGTCACCCGCTTTCAACACACCATAACGTATGACGGTTCTCCTGTTTTGCATTGTGTTGTGTTGTGTTGCGTTGTGTTGTGTTGTGTTGCGTTGTGTTGTGTTGCGTTGTGTTGTGTTGCGTTGTGTTGTGTTGTGTTGTGTTGCGTTGCGTTGTGTTGTGTTGTGTTGCGTGTGTTGTGCTGCGTGTGTTGTGCTGCGTGTGTTGTGCTGCGTGTGTTGTGCTGCGTGTGTTGTGCTGCGTGTGTTGTGCTGCGTGTGTTGTGATGTGTTGTGTTGTGTTGCGTGTGTTGTGTTGTGTGGTCTTGTGTGGCGGTGTTATTTCCTTCCTACAATATGATGAATGCAACAGTGAAGGTTGTGTGGAAATTACTAAGTAGGAATTTGAAATTTTTTAAGGACAACAGACTGATAGACACACGCACACGCAACCCACTCCCCCCTCCCTCCCCCACACACACACAGACACACACACACACACACACACACATTGCTTCGTCGGTGACTACACTAAATGACACTATATCATGCACGGTAATAATAAAATTGATTACAACAAAAAATATCAACAACAATGGTAATAACAATAATGAATTTTAATAGCCAGGCACACTGAACCGGATGTGCTAGTACATAATAGTAATTTAATAGCTAATGGGACTTAATACGGTTTTTTTTTCTTCGCTTCGATTATGCAGTGATTTTTTTCTCATTATTTTGTCTACTGAGCTATGAGTAGGTAGACATTTTGGTTTTAAGTTAGGTTAGGTTAAGTTACTGCCCACTACTGAATCAATATGACAATAAGGAATCAATAAGACTAGGAACTGGAGAGTGACAACGCAATGTAAGTAAGTCAGTTCCGCATATTTACATCCAACACTAATCCTCGAGGAGTCACGATATTAAGAGGAAAAGTGAAGAGTACAAAAGACATTGAATCCTTTAGTTATATGCTTCAAAGAGATCGAACACTAAACTAAAGCATTCCAACCCAACAATAACTTCTGGACTCAATGTTTATATTTTGTTTATTACCATGATACTACTTTACTTCGCAGTGTTGAATTATAACTTAACTTTATTATCATAGTTACTGACATTACGTACGTTTAATATAAGCAAACATAACGGTAAAAACACACATTAATATTAGGGGAGAGAGAGAGAAAGGGAGAGACAAACTGAAAATAATACACACATCCATTTTCCGGCTCCATATAAAAAGCTGATTAAATAATCCGCCTACAATAAGTAAGTAATTACCATATAGTCTGCCTATATAAAAGTGCACGTGAAAGCCGTACCTCCCTCACTATGTACGTATAGTGAGCTGCCGTGCTACTCATGCCATCAGCTGAAAGCAAACGTACACACACACACACTCGTCCCCTCCTGTAACACATTAATACTCCCGTTATATACGTACACACACAACACATCACTGTCATGTTCAGTAATTCAAAGTAGACATTTATTATCTTTTTTTATATACATATGAACGTAATATTATATACATTGGTTTTGATGGCTAATGCCTGGATCAACACTTATAATACTTCATCAACTTTATCAACCTTTATCAATGGAATGAAATAAAAACTGGTGATAACGCCGCTGTTCTACCTCGTAAATTATTCACCTAGGATATTTTTTGGCCTTGTAACCGCGTCTAACTGTGTTCAAGAAGGTCATGAATTCATCCTCCTCCCTTCCACGCCTTTCCCTTCTTCTCAGCTTTGTATATTTGTCTATTAAGAAAGTAAACAATTGTCTCTCTTCTAGTAACCAACGAAGGAAATACTTGCAAAAGGTATTATATAGGTAATTGTAATATGAGTATTTGTTATATGTAGAATTAATTACAGTGATGCGAGTTAAGGTTGTAATGATCACTATTGATGTAGAGGTTTCCTTTTGGTTAATTTGAAAGTAAATATTGCGGTGTACATGGTGAAAATTGACGTAAATACCAACAATTATTATTATTATTATTATATTTTTTTATCTGGTTAATCACAGGTTAGGTGTGTGTGTGTGTGTGTGTGTGTGTGTGTGTGTGTGTGTGTGTGTGTGTGTGTGTGTGTGTGTGTGTGTGTGTGTGTGTGTGTGTGTGCTGTGTGTGTGTGTGTGCTGTGTGTGTGTGTGTGCTGTGTGTGTGTGTGTGTGTGTGTGTGTGTGTGTGTGTGTGTGTGTGTGTGTGTGTGTGTGTGTGTGTGTGTGTGTGTGTGTGGCCTTACTTTTAAAAGGCAGCCCAGTAAAATGAAATATTAGTGTGATAAAACCTTTGTGAAAACATATTACTACCTTGCTAATTATAGAGATGATTACTGTCAATGCGTGATCCAAAATATACCAATGGATTCAAAACCAATGTTAGTAGTTCAAGGAAACACCACCAGGGAGATAATATCCTTCATACCTTTATGAATAACTTTTTACGTGGAATTAAAAAAACATTGATTGGCACACGCGCGCGCGCACACACACACACACACACACACACACACACACACACACACACACACACACACACACACACACACACACACACACACACACACACACACACACACACACACACACACACACACACACACACACACACACACACACACACACACACACACACACATACACAAAAGGGATCGGGGTCCATACATAGCTAATGATGACCTGTATTACTGTAGGCTATAGGAATTAGGTATATTTTAGCTGCAATTTACTGGGAACCATCAAAGGCTTGCAATGTTGTGATGATGAGGCGAACTAATAAGGTTCTGTGTTCTGAATTCACGTATTGCTACATTTCACATTTCATTCCCTCCCCGGGCTGAGAAGCGCTGACAGCCACTCACGGACGTAATAAAACTGAATATCTGACACTTGTTGCAGCTGATATGTGTTCTTGAATATAGGTCACGGGTGTATAAGCCTATCTAACCAAATCTTATCTTACCTAATCTCAACTTCTCCAAATCACGCCTAAATTAAACTTTGCATAATGATAATCGTTTCCCTTAAAAAACAGAGGAACTACTTAGCATATAAGTAATGCATGAGGACCATAACCTTCACTAATGTTAAAGATTAGAAAACATATATAAAAAAATCATTACGAAGAGTTAGAATTATCTGTTTTCCTTTCTCTATTCTAAAATCATCTCTCAATTAAACTAAGATATAAATAATTCAAGAGAGCAAAGGAGAGAGACAGAGAATCCATATATATTCAACGATAACTCTTTACCAAACGTCAGAGTCAAGAGTTAGTTCAATTTTACAGATAGAAGAGATGGTAATGGTGCTAACAGGATTGAATACGTGTGAGGAAGAGAAGAGGGAAAAGGAAAATTTATCGTATATATTTCATGAGTAGATGCCAGAAGTCACAAGTGAAAGGTGGATGGCTGCAAGGGCAATTACGACAGCTTCCACTATCAATAACTGAACATACAGGCAGGGAAACAGGGAGGGAGGAAGGTTAGACAGGTGATATATGTTGTTTGGAATGTACACCTACTCGTTAGCGCCAATGACAGAACCAGAACGGGAAGGAAATATTACGTTTCACCAAACCAGTAAATGTAATGGGCTGGTGTGTTATAGTGTAGTGTAGTGGTGTATGTGCCTTGCTTAGAATCTGTGAGGAAATTTTAGCAGTATGTAAGAGAGTATTAAGTACTAACCTCATCTAGCTATTCGTCCTGTTTTAGAGATGACTGAGAAAATAAATCACTGTCTATGAATACTTAAATTAAAAAAGAGGTGAGCTGTAGTAATTAGAATGTCATAGACTGAAGCTAAAGATAAATAGAGATAAACAGACATATAGAGAAGAGAGAAAAGAAGTTGTATAAGGTAAGTCAGTCATTCAGTCTTTCCTAACCAAGTCCTCCTTTTCTTCCCCTTACCTTACCCTCACCCTCAACATTGACACTGGAAAGACCACCTACACCATGACCTTTCTTCCCCCTTACACAACCCACAACCCACTCACACAGCATTGCCTCACCTCACCTCACCCAGGCCTAGCTATCCACACGCCCCTACACACGCCCCTACACACGCCCCTACACACGCCCCTACACATCCCTAACACACACGCCCCTACACATCCCTAACACATACATACATACACATACACATACATACATACACATACACATACATACACACATACACACTCACACTCACACTCACACTCACACACACACTCACACTCACACACACACACACACACACACACACACACACACACACACACACACACACACACACAAACATACACACACACACACCTAAACACCCCGGACTTGTCTTCATTTCTTAGCCCTTTTAGCGCCCCTGGGAACCCTTGGGAACCCTTATCCCTTCACACCTTCCTGTTGACTTGCTGACATACCGCCTTTTACTGTCTTATTCTCTACGCTTCTAGAATTCACTCACCTCGTTACGGACAGGTGAATTTATAGCCAACGATGAAAGAAAGCGTTATAATTTCTCCCCGTGTAGTCGTTACCGTATAGAAATTGGTGTAATATAGACACGTTAGAGCGAAACATACATACACACATACATACACATATCTAAAAAAAAAATTAAGGTATGTTGTCACGATTTTTTTCTTGTGGTTATGTTTTCACCTTTTTTTGTTGTTTACTTTTTACTCTTTTTTTTTCCATACATGTAATTGAAGGTGTGTGTGTGTGTGTGTGTGTGTGTGTGTGTGTGTGTGTGTGTGTGTGTGTGTGTGTGTGTGTGTGTGTGTGTGTGTGTGTGGTTGAGGTTAATGACTAGATCGTTAACAAAAAATGACGACTCAAATTCATCAGCAAAGTGATAATGGAAACATGTAATAATTAAAGATAATGATAGTAGTAATAATAATAATAATAATAATAATAATAATAATAATAATAATAATAATAGTAATAATAATAGTAATAATAATAATAATAGTAATAATAATAATAATAATAATAATAATAATAATAATAATAATAATAATAAAAATAATTTGTTCTAGGCAGTGAAGAGAGTGAGGGCAAAAACATACATATAAACATATATACATGTGGATCAACTATTTTTTTTAACCTGTTTACTAATGTATATTGTTTCCACATAAGTTAGTGTGTGAAATTTTGTTCCACATATTGCAGTTGTTTTTCTTTCTCAATGCAGTGCAGTTGGCTTACGAAATCTGACAAATTTCGTTAATATTTATCAACGAACAATTATGCTACACAGTCAATTAGCTTATTACAATATGATTACTTTAATTAAGTTACGAAAGCTAGAACATTAACAATAGATCGTCCCTTTGTGTGTGATTCTTACCCTTGATTAGATATAAATAATTATGAAGAGATTGATGCTTAAAGAAACCTTGAGGATAGAGTGAAGAACTTTATAGAATGGTAGATTTTCGTTTTTATGGTTGTTGATGGTACAGTGAGTACTACGCCACGCTAGGTTGGAGTGTCTGTCACGGGATGGAGTGAAAGATTTGGCTGTAGCTCCAAGTTTTAATGAACTAGAAAACGGACACCGTACATTATGCATCACCTGAAAGCTCAATACAAATAAAGGTAAAACTAAACAATCACTACTCCACCCCTTTTTTTTTTTCTCCTTCCCTACATACTATACATAGTGTACTCAACACATCTGTGAAGATTTCAGGCGGCGGAAACCATTATTTACCTCGCAAAACGTCTTTGAAGTTATGTTATGTTATGTTATGTTAGGTTGGTTAAGTTAGATTGAGTTATGGTTAGGTTAAGGTTGTTAGGTTAGGTTACGGTTAGGTTATGGTTAGGTTAAGTTAGGTTAGGTACGGTTCAGTTAGGTTCGGTTATATAAGATTTTAAAATTTTATTACCGAAAAGTTAGGGTTCTCAACCTTAGATTTTTTCTGGATTTGTGTAATAAAATGTAAAAATCTTATATAACCGAACCTAACTGAACCGTACCTAACCTAACTTAACCTAACCATAACATAACCGTAACCTAATCTAACAACCTTAATCTAACCATAATTCAATCTAACTTAACCAACCTAACATAACATAACCTAACATAACTTCAAAGACGTTTTACGAGGTAAATAATGGTTTCCGCCGCCTGAAACCTTCTCAGATTTGTTAAGTACACTATGTATAGTATGTAGGGAAGGAGAAAAAAAAGAAACGGGTAGAGTAGTGATTGTTTAGTTTTACCCAAATAAATGAATACCTCCACAGCACAGTCCATTTATAAAAAACAGACAATAAATATGCATAATTTGAACCCCATAAACAGAATAATAATTACCGGAGAAGGTTAGAACGGAAGAATCCTCAACACGTGCCCAGCTGATGACACGGAACTCAAGATGTAAACAAAAGCAGTGGCGCCGCCTCGAGGGAAATGACACAAACACAATTATGAAATGCAACCAATGTAAAACGATAATTATTGTGGCACAATAATATATATTAAAGATAATATTTAAGTGATTATTTATCTCAGTGTCCTTATGGGGAACAATTTTAGTTTATTTCTTATATTGTATCTGTCTAGTTAATTTACATGTCTAGTTTAGCTCCACTGATCATTTGAGTTTAAGCTCTTATCAATACGACAAGGTATTTTTCATATCCAGACACAAATTAAAGTATTGAAGTATTGTTATAAACCTTATACTGTATAAGTATATTCATAATAAAAAAAATTGTATTGTTAAATTGCAGAATAAAACTATATCGGCCACTTTTCTTTACAAGGATAATAATAACATGCGTTAGTGTTAATTAAGGAGTTATATTTGAAAAATTAGCCCAACTCCAGCCAACCCAACCTAACCTAATCTAACAACCTAATTTAACCTAAACTAACCTAACCAAATCAAACCTAATGCTAGACCAGCTGTTAGAGTTGTAGGTGTAACAGCCTCGTTACCTCGCCCTCAATCCCTGACATCAATTACTCTAACCTAGAAACGAATTTTTTTTATTCGTTCAAAAAAATTATAACCAGTAAATGGAATATGAAGAGATCACCAACTCTGTGTGTGTGTGTGCGTGCGTGCGTGTGTGTGTGTGTGTGTGTGTGTGTGTGTGTGTGTGTGTGTGTGTGTGTGTGTGTGTGTGTGTGTGTGTGTGTGTGTGTGTGTGTGTGTGTGTGTGTGTGTGTGTGTGTGTGTGTGAAATGTTTTTAAATATGCATGTTACACAGAGTTTCGCCCGCTACACAGTCAATCAAAATGGTGTTGCGGGAAACTAAGTAATCAACGGTGAGATATTAATACATTTTTAATATATTTTTTTTTATATATCTTTTTTATTTTCTATTATATATTTTGTAGCAAGAACTATGATTCAACAATTTCATACAAGAAATAGAAAATTAAATAATTAAATGTATTCAGGAAGGTATCTATTTAGGACAGAAAATGAGTGAAGTCAAAATCATCCAAAACATTATTTCAAACAAAGAATAGGAGAGGGATTGTATGGAGTGTTCCTGGAAACAAAACAATGGCATGAAAAGTAATCTCCCACTACCACTAAAGAGGATGGTACGTATATAATAGTAATCAGTCTATTCTACCAAGTCTAATATATGGATCTGAAACCTGGAATATTACGAAAAAAGCCATGGAACAAAAACCAAAAAGTATCTAAAGAGAATAATGGGAAAAGAAACAGGAAGAGAGCATCACAAATTTAGAAAGCAAACTAAAGCTCAGAACAAAAGTGGAAATAAGCAGAACATCATAATAATATATAGTAGATGAACAATTAAAACAACATAATAGCGACTCAGGGATGGTAAAAGAAGGTAGAAATGTGAGGCAAGAATACCAGACGCTAGATGAACCCGCAAATGGATGATACTGGGAGACCTAAGAAGGAAGTGGAGAGATGAGATTGAAAACTTTGCAGACGGTTGGACAGAAATTGGCACAGTAACGTAACTCATGGCAAAAGTTAAGAAGATGAGGATTGTAATGGTGATGATGATGATGATGATGATGATGATGATGATGATGATGATGATGATGATGATGATGATGATTAAAAAAACAAATGAACATGAAATAATCATTACTATTACCAAGTATGTTAACTATAATATTAAGAGGGCCATCTAAATCCATAACACTTCTTGAAAACAATAATAGAAACAAACATAACTTAATAGCTTAACTTTGATAAATATTACACTGTTCATATACTCTTCATATATTACTTTCTATTTTAAAGGTTTTGTTTTGCGAATACTGCAGAAAATCATAGCGTAAAGAGGTTAAGTGAGGTACTACTATTTATAAGGTGTAGAGGTGAACAAGCTAATAGTAATAATAATAACTACATAACATAATCTAAATCAGTGTATTCTAATTACTACAATGCAATTATCTCCTATATAACAGTGTCCAGATAACAGCAGTAATTAACATTCAAACACCTATTAATAATCACTATAGTGGTAATGGTCATGAGATAGGAAGTTAACGTATTAAAGCTGATGCAAGATGTTTATAAAGCCTATTACCTTGTAGATGCAACATTAGCTTACATTTTCTGCTGCCCTAACATCACATGTAGTGCCATTGTACTACGTAAGAGAGAGAGGGGGAAGGAGAGAGAGAGGGCGAAGAAGAGAGAGGGGGGGAAAGAAGAGAGAGAGAGAGAGAGAGAGAGAGAGAGAGAGAGAGAGAGAGAGAGAGAGAGAGAGAGAGAGAGAGAGAGAGAGAGAGAGAGAGAGAGAGAGAGAGAGAGAGAGAGAGAGAGGGAGTGAGAGAGAGAGTGAGAGTGAGAGAGAGAGAGAGTGAGAGAGTGAGAGAGAGAGAGAGAGAGAGAGAGAGAGAGAGAGAGAGAGAGAGAGAGAGAGAGAGAGAGAGAGAGAGAGAGAGAGAGAGAGAGAGAGTGAGAGAGAGAGAGAGAAAAAGAGAGAAAGAGAGAAAGAGAGAGAGAGAGAGAGAGAGAGAGAGAGAGAGAGAGAGAGAGAGAGAGAGAGAGAGAGAGAGAGATAACGAGATAACGAGATAAGGATAGAGATAAGGATAGAGAATACGACAGACACAACCACACACATGACCACACACACACACACACACACACACACACACACACACACACACACACACACACACACACACACACACAATACAACCTACTCTTCCTCCCTCCCTTCCCTTACACACAACAAGATCATCTAAACTAACTCAATAAATAGTAATACATCGCTATCA
>JAXIVD010002307.1:2500-27500 GCA_036785275.1 Cancer borealis | reverse complement strand
AGAGCAGAAAACGCTTGTTCTAATGAGTTATAGTCTATTGAAATTAGTTTCTAAACAACCGAGAAAATGTCAACTGTATCATCCTTTTTGCCACATAAATGACTATCTTCCTCATTTTCTCAAATGCTATTAAAGATATTGGAAATATTTTTGCAGCATCTGATAGATATTTTAAAACTCTACAACTTTGTACCAATACATAATTGCCTAAGACCAATAATTACGCAGTAAAATGGTTTTTAACCTTAATTTTGGTCATTTTCCGGTTCGAAAATAATAAAATAAATATTTCCGTCACATAAACGGGAAAGAGCATATGAATTGAAGTTGTACATCTTCAATAAAAAATAATAAGTTATATGGAGCCAGTTTTCTTGAATTTAGAATTCTGACCAATATTGACCAAGGTAAAGCATTAGTATGATATGAATTAAACTAATGTAAGCATAAAAATAAATCTTAGTATTGTAATTATATGCAAATGTTTGTGTAGTAATAAGTAAGAAAAACGATCACAAAATTATATAACTAAAATACTAATTTCTTTCGCGTATACAACAATGCAAAGTGATAAGTAATAAAACAAACCAAAAAGTCTGAATACAACGGTTGCAATAATATAGATAAAGCCAAATTTTTTGAGAGATAGAGAAAACAGACTACAAACTATAAACAAAAATGTGAGAGAGAGAAAGGGAGAGTTGACTAAAATTCTTATATAACCTGCAAGGGAGAGATGCTTAACGATATTACTATGGGAGAATGCAAAACAAATTATCTTCTTTTTGTCTCTTGTGTCGTGCATGGGAAGGGGATGTGAAAGTGTATGAGGAAGGGTAGGAAGGGAAGGGAGTGAATGAGTGATGTGTGTTAAGAGGATCCTGGAGAGTGTGTATAAGGGTGAGAAAAACTGTTTAGAGGCATAAAGGTGGCGGAAGGGTAGTAAAAAGAGAGTAAAATAGATGCATTGATATAGTTTGCACAGTGAAATTTAAGGGTGTGTATTATATTTTTTTCAATTTTTTTTCTTTCTCTTGTGGTAAAACTACATAATAGTCTAATTAGTTGAAAAATAAGAAAGACTGACAATATAATATATGACTACAATTACAACAACAACAACAACTTCTATAACTACAACTGAATACAATCTCATAGGATTATCACACCAAACATAACAAGTCTACTTCTTTCACTGCTACTAATACACTGAAATGCATTAAGTAATAATGTCCTTCAAAAAATCAATACGTAGTACTTTTATTCTAAAAAAAACATTGGGATACGCACCACAAATTTTACTCTTTGCCTTCCTTGTGAAAATAAAATAAAATTAGAGTATGTTAATTGCAGAGAGACGCAAGTTGATTCCCTTTCAGCTTACCCAAACTCAAGCGAACACATTAGCGAAGTTCGGTATTTTTTTTTTTACTATTCAGGAAATTTCCATCCCTTGAAAAAGTTGCTGATTTTAAAGATTATTTAGGAACAAATTCATATTAAGATTATTTAAGTATAAATTAATAATGGGTATACGAGAAACACTTATATGAAAGTGATGTTAGATAAATTACAGCTTTTGCTTTATATATTTTTTCTATTCATCTTAAATACTATATCTACCTAAAGGAAATTTGTCACCATCAACTTTTTAAAATATTTATATCTCATAAGTCTATTTCTTGATCCTAGTTCTATATTTGTCTTCTTTTTCCTCTAAGACTGATACATTTTTACTCAGTATCTATGACTATCCCCTTCCTTAATACCTTTCAGCCATCTAACAGGAATTACTCTCTCAATTCTACTTAGTATCTTATCCTCTTATCTCTCTCTCTCTCTTCTCCATCTCATACAGTTTTCTTTCCTTTTCTCTTCTTACATCCCATTACCTCCATCTTCCCATATTCCTTACTTTCTTCCTTCCTTCCTCTCTTCCCATAACACTCATGCCATTTCTTTCCTCCTGAACTTAACACACATTGCTTCTCACGCATCCAAACTGCACACGCACTTACACACACACACACACACACACACACACACACACACACACACACACACACACACACACACACACACACACACACACACACACATATATACGAAGCAACACTTTCACCTCCTGTCTCTGCATTTGCATTCCCATTCCTCCACCTGCGCAAAAACTACCCATCTGTGTTATAAAAATTCTACTGCGCATACAACCTTTGCTATAAGCTTTCCACTCCTACCCCATTTTCTTCCTGCACCAGATAACGTTTTCTTTACCAATGGTCTCTCTCTTCCCCATCGCCATCCGTTCACCCAATTCACTTACGAACTCCTCTTCTCTCTCTCTCTCTCTCTCTCTCTCTCTCTCTCTCTCTCTCTCTCTCTCTCTCTCTCTCTCTCTCTCTCTCTCTCTCTCTCTCAACAAACCACTTCTCCTTTTTCCTGGACTTCGATCCCATTACTACGAGAGAGAGAGAGAGAGAGAGAGAGAGAGAGAGAGAGAGAGAGAGAGAGAGAGAGAGAGAGAGAGAGAGAGAGAGAGAGATTTAGCTCTACTTTATCATAGGGAGATGGAAGTGTGTGGCGTAAGTGGCGAGGAGTCCATATCGCTATTTCTTACTTTGTGTCTCTCTAGGCCGGGTGTTTGTTTGTGTTAGAGAGAGAGAGAGAGAGAGAGAGAGAGAGAGAGAGAGAGAGAGAGAGAGAGAGAGAGAGAGAGAGAGAGAGAGAGAGAGAGAGAGAGAGAGAGAGAGAGAGAGAGAGAGAGAGCGGGGGGGGGGGGGAGTAGTAGTTTGCCTCGTATCACTGCATTATAAGTTTATTTCGTATCTTTGTATATTTTCAACTTTCCATTATTTTCTATATCAATTGTTAACCCTGAGTAAGATTCCTCGATGTATGTATAAGCGAACGAAAAGTTGGTGTTAGTACCGATATTTAGCAGTGGAACGTCCCAGAAAAGGTGACAGTGAAGCAGTGAAGCAATTTCGGCCATTGGTAACTATTACTAAACCCTTTTGGTCAGGAATCGTTTCAGAGTATCGTGTGTTTGTTTGTTTGCTTGCTTCCTCCCGTGCATATAAATCCCACTAACCACGGTGCACTTCTACCTTTGCAAACAGAACGATGGCCTCTGCATTAGGTTCCACTGCTACATCCCGCCGCCGCTGCAGCAGTGACGCGAGTCGAGACTAATGCATCGTAAACCTAACGTAACCTTAATGATTGTGATATAGATAGCACTAACTGTAGCCCCATGAAGAGTGTGTGTGTGTGTGTGTGTGTGTGTGTGTGTGTGTGTGTGTGTGTGTGTGTGTGTGTGTGTGTGTGTGTGTGTGTGTGTGTGTGTTGGATGCATTGTAGTGTGTGGTCTAGTTCAGGGATGCTTACTTAGTACTAAGAATATTTTTTCTTCACATCGTATAATTTTCTCAGGTTAGGTTTTTATTTCTAACCTAATCTAATCTAATTTAATTTAATCTAATCTAATCTAACATAGGCCTAACTAACCTAAGCCAACCTAAGTTAAATGAAAATGTCAGTGAATTAAAATAAATGTGATTCTTGTTGCAGTCTCTCACTCTTGCTACTTCTTTTTCTCCCTCTCTTGATGTTTGTTCTATCTAAAGATGATCCCTTTGTCTTCCTTTGTCTCTCCTCTCGACTCCTTCACTCCATCTAATCATCATCTACGTCCTTCCTTCCATCCAACACGTTACTCTATACTTGCAACCCAATTCTCTCTACCATTCTACCTTGATGTTCTTTTCTGCTGCACACCGACTCCTTCCCTTATGAATCTCCTCCGTCTCGAATCTTTTCCTCATTACCAGGTCTGTAATATCATCTGTCCCTTCGTCCTGTGAGTGGCTCTGAATTTCAGTTTCTCCTCTTACTTTAATTTCTTACTCTTACTCGCACCTTGCTGTAATCAACGCTGGGTATCACACTACACTTCCTTCCTTCTTTCCTTCCATCCTTCCTTCACACCATCACAAAGCACACTGTCTGTATATTATTCCTACTTCTTCCTTCCTTCCTTCCTTTCTTCCTTCCATTAGGTTAGACAGCGATGTGTTTTGGTAATAGTGAATTTCGATTTAGAATTATGACCATCACTAACATTATTTTTACTACCCTGCGTTTGTTGGTCACTATTATCGTCATCTTCCTAATAACTGCTTAACACATATATAGTATGCATACATCTCATATACAGTAAAATTCATGCTATGTGTATCTAACACCTTACGTATATAGATAAATGTTTGTTCATGTTAATGGGAAGTAGATTAATAGCAGTGAAATAATATACTGTATGCGAGTGAAGCACTTTTCTATCAATTGTAAATATTTTTCAAGTGTCCCTCCTTACGATAGATACAGAAGGTCAACAATATTACCTCTGATGTCTGGTGCTATTCTTTGATTACATTCACTACTAGCTAGGCAGGTAAAGGTGGGTTTTAAATCCTTTCCTCACAAAATAATATGACAATCCCTCTCTCATATCACTATCTAGTTCTAAAAAATTCATTAATATAAATATCATAACCTTAATTATAACACTCACTATTACCCAACCTTGAGACAGAGATGGAGTGTCGCTGGATATGCGGTCCAATATGCTAGGGGTTAAAGGACTGCGGGTGGTTACTGCTCAGTGCTTCCTAGTGCGTCGCGGCTGCAGGTCAGAGCCTGTCGTGTTCCTCTACTCGTGCCAGACTCGCTTCCGTGGTTATCACATAGTACATTTTCTTCCTTTTGTACACCGTCTCGCTCCTGAAATACGTAACAGTGTTAACGCGAGGATTAAGGAGAATATGGAGAAAGGTGAACGTAAGGTAAGCTAAGGGTCGTTTATGTTCGGGGAATATTTTTGAAACGGTTGAATCAGTGGTGAAGAGAGGGAGTGTTAATTCATTAGTCTTCCTTCACATAGCTGAATATAACATGGACTGCTTTTATCTTATGTACCATGATTTTTTTCCTCCTGGCTACTGAATTTATGTGGTAATTAGAATATTGTGTTGATTACTAAGTTTTGGTTCCGCCGCTTCTCAATATAACAAACTAAAAAAGAATATTGAAATTAATTTTAAGTATAAATTCACAACAGTTTTGTTTATTGCCAATTAAATCGTAGTGTTGAAAAGGCCACGATAGCGAGTCTTCATTCATTCACGTTACAGCCATTTATCAGCATACAGAACAGGAATATACATTTATTTCTTATCATTTAATAATTTAGTTTGTGTGCATGGTGTGTGTGTGCCATGACAATAGACGCAGAAACAGACGGAAAGGCAAGCTATATAAAAAAAAGAAACTACACTGATAGCCTATTAAATTCACGTAATGTATTTTGTCTTTACACACCGGTAACTATTTCTAACACAAGTATCAACACAGACCACTCGCAAACTTTCAAATCACGCTCGATGAGTTGGAATTAGTAACTAAATATCTATCTACACGTGCACATCTCAATATAATAGTTAGGAATAATACATCCTTAGAGAACACATGAAAAACCACCAAATCAGACTTAAATATCCATTACCCACCTTTACTTCAGTCCCTCCTCATGGCACCGTCACCCACTACCTCGCACCACCAACCTAGCAAAACTATTGAGAAAATGAACTGAAATTCCTAAAGATTCACAGCACAGTTTACTAGCGGGTCAAAGATTCTGAGCCACACTTAGCCCGGGAACGAAGCTCAATTACGTCAGTAGCAATGGTTTCAGTAGCAGCGACTCGACTCTACTCCACTCGTCTGAGGATGAAAAATATGACGACCACTTATCTTTAGTGTCGAAGCTCTTGTACGAAATGAAAGCCATCTATATAAATTCAACGAAAGTCTCACTCACTCTCTCTCTATATATTTATTTATTGCCAACAGCCGAGGGAGCGTTGAAAAGTATGTTCTCGCTGTAGTGACGTTACGTAGTTGGTCTGGTCTGGTCAGTCATTTCCCACCTCGATTAAAACGCTGTTAATTTTTTTTTTCTTCCTCCATCGATGTTTTGGATTTGATAATATCGTCGGCATAGTTTTCATTCCATAGTTTTGATATTTATTTGTTCATGTTTCGGAATTAATGTTTCGGGGAACTGAAATTGTACACTGGGAGAATGTAATCGTAATTCTAACATGAGAGAGAGAGAGAGAGAGAGAGAGAGAGAGAGAGAGAGAGAGAGAGAGAGAGAGAGAGAGAGAGAGAGAGAGAGAGAGAGAGAGAGATAACTTATTATGTTACACCTCTCTACGTCTGTTCGTATGTTAGTAAGAGAGGAAACTTCACACTGTTGTCATGGAAACGTAGTATGACTCCATCTATCGGCGCTAAATGCAAACATCTAACCAACAAAACTATAGCTCATATTATTATTATTATTATTATTATTATTATTATTATTATTATTATTATTATTATTATTATCATAACTCATATTCTAAAGTAAACCTATTTTTATGCCAAAATATTTCTCACATTTTTTCTAATATTCAATACCACACTGTTCTGTTCATTACTTCACTAATTTCTATTCCTTTAGCTTAACGTCATATGCTTTGCAGATAAAGTAAAAAAAAACAACGAATTACATTCTATAAACATATATCCTTCTTTTACTAGTTAATCATAGGAGCATCGTCATAGCAACAGCAACACAGTATAACAGATTTTTCACTGGCTGCAGGATACTGAATGTCGTTTACCGTAGTAGTAAACAGCCTCCAGCACCACTACTGTAGTATTCTTGCGTTATAAACATGGTAATCACGTAACATCCTGCCGGGGTCTTGCCTATATATCTGTCTAGGGAATATGTTACCAGATGGGGTATTCACAGCTGCTACTCTCTTCCCCCTCCTCTCTTTCCCTCCTCTTCCTCCTCCCTGATAAGAATACTTTCCCCGCCTCCTCCCTGATAAGAATACGTTCCCCCCCTCCTCCTTCCTCTCCGTCTCCTCCTCCTCCTCCTCCTCCTCCTCCTCCTCCTCCTCCTCCTCCTCCTCCTCCTTCTTGTTGTATGTGCAGCTTAGGTTACTTGATAAAATAGATGGAAGGCTCTAATGGGAAGTATAGAAAAAAATTACATGTATATTCAATCTTGATATTAGGAAAAATGTGAAAATATAGATCATGAAAATAGATAAATAGATTGATAGATAAAAGTTGCACCAAGGAAAGTTGTAATCACTACTAATCACATTCTATTAAATGTTTGATGTGTGTGTGTGTGTGTGTGTGTGTGTGTGTGTGTGTGTGTGTGTGTGTGTGTGTGTGTGTGTGTGTGTGTGTGTGTGTACGCTTCATGACTCTTATTTATTAATCGGGAGAAGCCTCGTGAAACTCGCTAACTGTGCCATTCAAGATAACCGAACACTACTAACATCTCTCTATCTCTGTCTGTGTTGCTGTGTAGTGTAGTGCGTGTGCCTCTTGCTTTCTCTTTTTATTAAACCCCACGTAACAGGCGAAGAGTTGAACAAGGTGCTGGAGTGTCTGCAAGTGGCTGGCAAAAGAAAGAAAGAAAAGAAAGAGAGTCGAAAGAATAAAAAAGAAAGAAAAAAAGAAAGAGAAAAGAACAAGGAAGAGGAAAACATAGCAATACCTGCCATGTCCAGTCAGGTGTAAAGGGAAGGTGTGGGTGAGTGAGCAAGTGTAGTAGTAGAAACCAGGAACATTGGAACATAAGATGAATGAGAGTCTTATCGATAAAAGGCTGGTGCACTTAACTTACTATTAGTCATTTTGCAAATACATATCGTCTCCTTAGAGCAATACACGTGTTTTAAAGAGCTATGTTAACTTACTTCATTTTGAGATTTTCCACTTGATTGTGTCTTAGTTAATGTGATTGTAGGGTGGTCTTGAATTTGTTAGTTTTGGGTTAATGATAAGGAAGAGGTGAGATGTGACGTGTGTGTGTGTGTGTGTGTGTGTGTGTGTGTGTGTGTGTGTGTGTGTGTGTGTGTGTGTGTGTGTGTGTGTGTGTGTGTGTGTCTTCGCTGTTGCCACCAAACCAGATAATGTAGTTACCAGGTAAATGATGAATATGATTATTATCAAGGGTAGTATATATTGTGTTCTTAAGGTATGAATACTATAGTACTATTATCATTGTATTGTGACCTCTAAAACCTTATATATAAATCAACACATTAATGCTATACAAAAAAATTAGTAATGTTACATTAAATTCCCAAAATATTGTACAAACTGTTACCAAAGCGATAAAAAAAAACAAAGAAACTGAAGAACGTTAAACTAATATTCAAATTTTCTCTAATAAGCATCAAACGAAATTTATACAAAAGATCGAATATATTTGTTTCTCAGGAGTCTTGATGTTATGTAATGTAATGTCATGTTCTATCACTTAATTACCGTTCCAGCTTCTCGTCCGTGAAGGCTTCTGGTAACGCGTCTGTCCCGCCACTCACGGTATAATTAATCTCTCCGCTGAGGGAGTTGTGTGAATGAATACATCAAGGCGAGTGTCCGCAGTGGTTTATGTAAGGCGGGTGTGAGAGGGTGTGAGAGAGGGAGAGGTGTGGCGGCAGAGGGGAAGTTAAATTAGAATAGAATCAACACGTATTACTGTATATCATTGTTAGGTTAGAGGAATGGAGATGGTGTGAGGTTCAGTGCGATGTAAATGCGTTATCTCCTACGACTGCCAGGAGAGAAATAATTTAAACCTAACCTAACTTAATAATAAGGTTGCAGGTGTCTTGATACTCCCTCCTCTCTTAAGCTAAGTTCCCCCTTCACACTTCTACTCTATCTAGCTATCAATTCTCTGTCGTGCAAAGTTTCTTCACTCGCTTCAGTCCCTTTCCTGCCCCTACATATCTACCTACATCTTCGTTTTCTCTTCATCTGCAATCTCTTTTCAATTTTTGCCTACCAATATTTATTTTTATCTACCTACGCACACACACACTTTCGTTTTCTGTTCTTCCCCTGCAATCTCTTTTCAATTTTTGTCTCTATGCCTTTGTTTGTCCCTCTACTCAACTTCATCCATTGTTCCTTCAAATAACAACTTCACTCCTTCCTTCCTCTCCCAGACCATCTTCCATCCATCCTTCCAGCGCTTCCCTTCCTTCCTTCATCCATTCCTAAACCTCCTTCACCCTCCGCCTCTTACACAAACGATTCCTCTCTCTTTTTCTCTTTCTTTTTTTACCCTGAACCATCTGGCTCTTGCCATACTCTATTTCTTACTTCCCCATCTCAGTGAGAGAGAGAGAGAGAGAGAGAGAGAGAGAGAGAGAGAGAGAGAGAGAGAGAGAGAGAGAGAGAGAGAGAGAGAGAAAGAGAGAGGGAGAGAGAGAGAGAGAGAGTACTATGAAAACAATACATAAAATTGGTCAGGTTTCATTGGTGTAATACATTTAGTTTCAATATGACCTTGAAAAAACTAACTACCGAGCATATATATTACTCTCATCTTTTATTATGAGTGCGAGGAAGAGATGGTTAACTTTCGCACTCATGGATATCTTGTGTTATGGAGCATTCTACACACTTTTGTGATGATTGCTTGGGGTCTTGGTGCCCCCTGTTGAGTGTTTCACCAGTCCTGGGAATCTGCTAGAGTGGTACTTTAAGCTGACAGAATGGTGACACGAGTTTTTTTTAATCTCCGTTTGTTTAGGAAAAAGAGAGGAAGGGAAGTTTCTGTGGGATTCGATGTCGTGTTTTTTTCGTATGTTGTTTGACTTCTGTGGTAGATTTTGTGGTCTTGTTTGTTATTTTGGGGTGACATTTTATATTTTTCCTTTTCGAATTTTTGGTTGTATTATCTATACTTTCATTTATCTAACTATTGCATATTTTGAAATTGTAACGTTGACATTTCATTAATATTTTCTAAGTTATATTTTTACGATGTGTTGCTCCTATCCACCTTTATTTTTTTTCCCCCAATGATGAATGAATGCATGTTCGGCTACACATGACCTTTTGATGAAACGATAATCAATCATGTTAATCAATCCATCAATTAATTAATCATTCAATCAGTCATTCATTCCTTCCTCCCACGTAATTGCGACTCTGTATACCCACGCCTCAACCCTTTCTCACAGACCCTTAAGTTCTGGACCCTTCATTCTGGTCCTTCCTTCTCTTACCCATTACCTCCTTGTTCTAACTTCACTATGTAGCCTCAACTTACCACCACAACCTCTAACCATATATTATAACAAAAAAATCATCGTCATTCCTTCAATTCATAATAACTCACTCACTTCAGCCTTCTATATCATCCCCTTTCATCCTTCACCTTCATTCGTCTTTTCTCCAATTTTGCTCCTCTCTCCTCTTCCACCTCTCTCCTCCATAACCTCAGTCTGTCACTCTACATCACCACCAGCACCTTCATACTTCTTTTTTTTTGCCCCTCTGACCTTTCACCTTCGAACTATTACTATTATAGCACTTGCATCTCTTCCCTGCACCCACTTTCTACCTCCCATGACACACACACGCACACACACGCACGCGCAGGCAGGCACACGCACACGCAGGCTCCTCTCATTCGTAGGTGTTCCCGTTTCTTTCTTGTCTTCTTTTCTTTCCTCCCCAAGAGCTATTGACTCCGTTCAACTCGCGCCTCTCCATCTTCATCTTTTTTCTTTTTTTTGTGTGTGGTTTAAACTTTACGACGAGAGACACAAATGCTGAATTTTTACTTAATATTCGTTCACAATTGTGCTTGTTCTCGTTTATGTATGTAAGAATTTTTTTTCAGTGTGTGATTTTCAAAGGAAGTTGATTGGTATAAAATATTCGAACATTCTTTACGGTTTTTTTTCTTTCTCACACGCGCGCGCGCGCGCACACACACACACACACACACACACACACACACACACACACACACACACACACACACACACACACACACACACACACACAGAATCAGCTTCAGGGTGGCACCAATCACTATAGTCTGGATGGATCAGCGCTCCCCTTCCCGTTTGCCCTCCTTCCCCTTCCCCTTCCCTTCCCCTTCCCCTTCCCCCTTCCCTTTCCCCTTCCCCTTTCTCTTTTCCCCTCGTGATGCATGTCGCTGGTTGACCTGATCGATTAGAGCTGCCTCTTCCCCTCCTTTGAAGTATAGGATTGTGTTCGTGGGTGGAAAAAGGCGTCTGATAGGAACAATCCTGATTTTATTCAGTGTTATTTTTATACAAAGGGTTGGCGTTGTTGTGGACGAAAAATTGTTGTTTGTGTTGAGGTTTTAGGATTTTTATATATATATATATTTTTATTATTTTGATTTCTAGTTTACCTGAATCATTGTTACAGGTATGCATGGTTACATTTTTTCTTTTCTTTTTAGCAATACTGGACTTATGATATGTAGATCTATCTATTTATACCTGTCTTCCTGTGATGTAAAAAGAAGTATTATATAAATATTTTTCTTTTCGTTTTTTTATAAATATTCGAGCAATGTACTAGTGAGGAAATGTAAGCAAATTTTAGTCCGTTCTCTTGCAAGGAACACACACACACACACACACACACACACACACACACACACACACACACACACACACACACACACACACACACTCCCTCCCTGTTCAAAATTCATCGAGTTTTCTAAATATAACAAGGCTTGAGAATGCTGCAGTAACTTTTTATTTTTATTTATTTTTATTGCATTACACACCTGGTGACAAAATAAGGATATAAATTTCAAGCTGGATACAATTTTTTTTTGCTTGTAGAAAAAAAATACACACTAAAATAAACTCTTGCTATGTATCTAGTGTGTTCAATGTGGTAGTGAATATGTGTGTATTATTGATGTGATTCTCTCTCTCTCTCTCTCTCTCTCTCTCTCTCTCTCTCTCTCTCTCTCTCTCTCTCTCTCTCTCTCTCTCTCTCTCTCTCTCTCTCTCTCTCTCTCTCTCTCTCTCTCTCATCTGTCTTGTATTGATAACTGAATCATGTGTCATTTATCAACACTTCTAACTACAAAGACTCACTCGAATCCATTTCTTCCTCCAACGCACAACTTTTTATTTTATTTTATTTTATTTTTTTTCTCTCTCTCTCTCTCTCTCTCTCTCTCTCTCTCTCTCTCTCTCTCTCTCTCTCTCTCTCTCTCTCTCTCTCTCTCTCTCTCTCTCTCTCTCTCTCTCTCTCAACCTCCTTCCTTCCAGACAACCTTCCAGACACAACCTCAGCCCATTTCTATTCAACGCGAGCACCAAACACATTTTTAGTCCTTAACGTAAATGCACGCTCGCTCGGACACACACACACACACACACACACACACACACACACACACACACACACACACACACACACACACACACACACATGCACACACACACACACACACACACACACACACACACACACACACACACACACACACACACACACACACACACACACACACCTGCACCACCACCACCACCACCTCCTCTCTACCTTACTTACACCCACATTAGCGTCTCCATTCCCTTCCACTACATTCTCCACAACCACCTTCTTACAACTTGCAAGATCCCTACTACCACACCTTCTGAGCCACACCTATCCGGCCACACCTAACCTGCCACACTTAACTTGCCACACCTTGTATACTACCCATTAACACCAGTAACCTTATCCACCCACACACACACTGCAGACGTTGGTAAGATTTTCCTTAACACCAAAGATACAATTAAATATTCATTCCTTAACCTCACTAACATCTACTTTTATAATTGATCTCCCTCTCCCTCCTCCATCTTCTATAACGTAACCTAACCTTCATCTACCTATCTTTTACCTCTTCACTCTTCACCTATCCTGTGTCAATTTCCAATACTCTATCCTATTTTCCTTCTCACCTTTACCTGCCATCTACGTACTTTGCCAAGACCCCCTTTACATCTATACCATATCGCTCTATTTCACCTGGTTAAGTTTCCTGCGGGGTTCCCTCACCTCGACTCACTTTACCTTCCCCTTCCCCTTCGATTTAGATAGCTCACGCAGGGGGAGGACCTCAAGGATATACAGGAAGCAGAGGTAATAAGAAATCAGGTGATGGGGTTTAAGGATTTGTAGTGAGACGTAGTTTTTTTTGGGAATGTGAGGAAGTGGGATTGATAATTTTTTTTTGAGGAATGTGATTGAATGTGTGCTTGATAGTTTCTCAGGTAATTGTAGTAAGATCACTTATTTGTTTGCTATAACAACTCATATAGCAAATAAGTAACAGCCATAACAATAGAATACCTAATGGTAGTTAACACGCATAAAAGTAGTCAGTCTATTATCACACCATAAAAGACTAACTAGTGTAGGGTGAAGCAGTTTATTCGGATCAGATTTAAATTGAACAGATAATACTCATAGTAGTTTCAATTACCAAAACGAAGCATAGATGATGTAATGTATATAGTAAAGGGAACTTGATTGTATCTGAAACATAAATCCATTACCATTTACCCTCCTTCGATAATGTGTTCGTGTGTAAGTGTTGAAACAAATGAAACACGACCTTGGTGCTTGGTGTGTGTGTGTGTGTGTGTGTGTGTGTGTGTGTGTGTGTGTGTGTGTGTGTGTGTGTGAGAAAGAGAGATGGCCTCAGCAATACACACACACACACAAACACACACACCTACTCCGCTTGTAGTTCGTCCCCTTGAATAAGAGCTTTGTGGGTACACGGGAGGAAGAGGAAGAGGAAGAAGGAAGGATGTAGTTACTAAGGATGCTTTGCTGGCGGTGTTGGTAAGAGAAACCACCTTATTAACAGTGACATGAGGTTGTAGAAAATCACTAACATCCTCACCAACATCATTAGTGGTAGTAGTAGTTTTTTTCATTATTATTTCTTCCTTGTTTCTATTCTCTGTTCCTTCCTTCTTCTCTCCTTCTTCTTCTTCAGCTTTGTCACGTTTCAACTCATCTCATCTCTTCCCTATTTTTTCTTACCCTATCTTCACCTGAGGCCAGACATGTGTGTGTGTGTGTGTGTGTGTGTGTGTGTGTGTGTGTGTGTGTGTGTGTGTGTGTGTGTGTGTGTGTGTGTGTGACAAAATATAGGAGAAGGGACGGCGATGGGATAACATTTTTGCACTTCCAGGATCAGCTGAGACCTCGTTTTGGTAGCAAGGTTGGCCAAAAATATATATTCTTTTTTCACTCGACATACAAAGACGCCTGGGTGAAAATGGTATACGAAGGGAATGTATGTATGTGTGTGTGTATGTGTATGTGTGTGAGTGGGTGGCAAGGGGTATGGTATGTGTGTGTGTGTGTGTGTATGTGTGTTCGAAATATTTTAAAGATTCCTAGTTTGTCTTTCCCTCTCATCGATTGGTTCAGGTGTGTCCCCTTCCACTATCAGTTTCTTGCCCCATTTCTATCAGTTAACTATCCACCTATCTATACCAACACCTCCACCTCCCCTTCCATCCCTTCCACCTTCCTTCCACCCTTCCATTCACCTCTCCTTCCATCTCCACTTCCTTCCTTCCTTCCACCTCCGTTCATATTTTTCATTTTTCCGTCATCCTTCATTTATCGGTTTAAGTCTCCTACTATATTCATAATATTATATCACATCTTTGTTATCCATCTGTCCCTTCTTGTTGTTTTTTTATCCTCTTCTTCTTCTTCCCTATCTCCTCCCCTTCTCTTCTTCTTTTCCCTACTTCCATCCGTCATACATCATCAGCCGTTCTCCTGACTGTTTATTTTTCTTTATTATTTACTAACTTTATATCTATCTTAGTCTCCCTTCTGCACATCCTTCCTTCCTTACCTTCAATAATACTTTCAATGACATCCATTATCATCTAGCAAATATTTCCTATCTCTCACTTCTAACTATTAATTTTTTTCTTTCTAAATGTCTAAACATTCTAAATATCTAAACGTTTACATGACTTCTATCAGATTTTTTTTCTCTGTCTCTCATTTCGATGGATTTCTCTCCTCCTTTCCTCTCTCCGGACTCCGCCTTTCTCCCTCTCTTCTCAGTCCTCCATCCTTCCTTCCTTTCCATAGTCCCGTCCTGTCCTGTCCTTTCCTTCCTCTCCTGTCTGCCTGTTCTGTCCCTCCTCCGTCTCGTTAATCTCTTTCACATTTCCCCTTCTACCTGCATCTTTCTCTTCCTCCCTCATGCCCATTTTGTCTTCTAAAACCACTGTCTGTTCCTCGCTCACCTACAGCAGATTCTTTAGGGAGTTGCTGGTTTGAGGAAATAGAATAAGGGACAAGAATTATTGGTAAGGGAAGGGATGTTAATATAAATTTATGTGATGCGATATATAGTTTTTATTTTATTTTTTTTATAATGTTTTGGGTGAGGAAGGAATGTAAGGTTTAGAGGATTTAGGTTGTTGGTGTTTTAGTTTATATATATATTTTTTGTCGTTTGATTATGTGTTGTTTATGTTTTATATTTAGTTTCGGTGTTTGGTTAATGTGTGTAATGTAAGCCTTTGTTTGTGTTGTGTTTTGTTTTGTTGGTAAGATTGTAATGTTTTTTTTTCTTGCACTATACAAAATGTTAATTTAATGCGTATTTCATATTAGAAAAAAGGGAGTGGAGTGTTTTTTTTTTTAAATATTTCTATTCATGAAAATAGATTATCTTATACATAATTAATATATTTTTATATGTGGCCTTCAAATTACAGGAAGACCCAATGAGTAATTCTAATTTTTAAGTATATACATACGTGATCATTACGATAAATAATATATACAAGGAAGAGAAAAAGGTAACAAAAATTTTTTACTCCCTTACAATAAAAAAAAATCTTGAAAAAAAAATGGTGATTATTTTCCGGCACCTTATGCACTGGTAGGCATTAATTATAACAGAGACACGTGCGGTCTGCCTCATAACAAGAACGTGACTGCCGTTGGGTGCCACAAAACTGGGCTTCAGACAGAGCTAAAAGAAAAAAAATAGTTTAATTACTTATTTTTTGCATCCTATTCTTGAAACATGTTTATTTGTATCTCAGAATATAAATTTTAGATATGAATTCAAGTGAAGCAACATAACTCGGAAATTAGAATATGTTTTTATGTTAGCTTTATGTTAATTAATATAGTAAATCTAAAATATAACATACAACCTTGAATACAACCTTGATGATTAATTAATATAAAACCAATGAATTTATGCTATTTCAATTGTTTAATTTGATAATGGATGTAGGTAGAGGGAGGGAGGAAAAAACAATTATAATATCTCCTCATACTTGAATTTCCTCTTTAAAACATTACATCGTTAAGTATGATAATGGTGAAAATGAAATAAAAAAATATCATGAACACGCTAAGTACTTATGTCTAGATATAAAAAAAACAACAACGCTATTTCAAACCAAACCAAACCAAACCACGTTGTATCATATTGTATCAAAACCTAACTAACTAACTAACTTTCTGTACTAGAGTCGACACACGTCTTGCTGGATTTGCTGTGCCTTGATTGCATGTCTGGCTGTCCCCCTCTAGACAGGAAACACCTTGGGGAGAAACGTTTGCTAACTGGAGAGGGTGAAGCCGCGAGAGACCGGGAGGAGTTTTGCTATTCCTTACAATGGCTGATATGATAACTGTTTTCGTAGCAATTTGAAGCTTCACAGAATATTCCTGAGACCGATTTGCTGGTGTGAGATGTTTTCTGTAACGATTTTGTTGTTGTTGTTGATGTGGATGGATTAGTTGCTTTTGAATTTGACTTTGTGTTTATTGATTTAAGAGACTTCCTTCTTCGTTGGTATATATATATATTGTCGTCTCAGTGTGGAAGGCGTACCAACCTTTCTGTTAGTTTGAATTTTTTTTCTAGTTTTGTTGGTAGTCATGTTTGTAGTAATTAAAATGCTGGGAAAAAAATACACCTGATATATGTGCAACTACAATAAATTAGTTAGCGATAGTATATTTTTTTTGCTGTAATCTCATTTTCTTTTTTTTAGTAATAATTTGTTAGTTGAAACTGGTTTAGAAAAATATACGAGCCTTCGTTTAATACTCCTTTTCTAACGTTTCAGTTTTAATAGATTTTCTTCACCTATAACAATTGCTATCAGATTATAAGTCACTACTACCCAAGGAACTCTCTCTCCTTAAGACGACAAGCTCAGTAACAACATGCAAGTAATATAAAGGATAGATTAGTAGGGATTTATAAGAGCTGGTCAATGCGTGCCAAGCCGGCCATCCCTCATCAAACAGTCAGTCTTGCCAAATATTAGTCTTGCCAAATCTCCAAAAAAACACGCTTCGGAAATCGTAGAATCCTCAATATTGCCAGATTTGTAAGAGTTTTCTGGTAAAATTGTATTATTTGATAAATGTTCACGGTATATTAGGATAAAGAATGTCTTTTTTTTTTAATGATAATGTACATATCTAAATGAAACTATTGCATGTTAAGAATATACGTTTTTTAAGTAGCACTAACTTTTAAGAAAAAATAGCATTCCAGTACCATTTCTAAAGTCTATATTTGGCAGTGTATCCTTTCATCATCACCTTCCTATCGTAACTTAACATATCCTTGGCCGGTGTAATAATTGTTCAACATGAATTAGAGGTGAAAATGACGTGTTTGCCCAAAGTATCGAGTCACGGAGTGTGTTGTTCACTTACATATGTCTTGGATTACAAACTATCTGGTCGACATATAGACAGAATTAGGTTGAAAATAAATAAATCAGTTAGTGAGTAATATGAGGTGATTACGTTTTATATTAATCAGTTTTTAGATGAAATGCGAGTGAGGAAGAAATAGTAGTACAGACAATTGTTCCATATATCCCCGTCACACACTTCTGACACCTCTAGTAGAATATAAATCGAATATAGATCCAGGCTATTGACTCCAGAAACTACCCGAAGTAATATAGAAGTTGTAACAAAGATTTTAATAAGTATAGCGCTGTTCCTACCTAAGTCTCTAACCTTCTTTGAGTACTCTTGTTCCTGTTTACGATCCCGATAGAAGCAGTGATAACTACATCCTCCTCAGTTTGTGGTGGTGGCTGCCAGGACACGAGGCTATTAGAGTCACAGAAGGTTGTAGATAATGGTGTTTCTCCTCAGTGGGCAGGAAACGGACTTTGGTCGAGGCAAGCGGCGAGGAAAGACAATGAGAGAAACTCCTCCTGAGATGTTATATAAAAAAGACCTTTTCTTCGTGTCTCTTTCTCTCTTGCAAGTTAGGTTTCTTTTGTTCGAATTCTGAGATAAGTTTTCTTTTATTTTTTTGTTTGTTATATATATTGTACCCTCGTAGTGACCTCAGCAGTTATGAAAGTGCTCAAGATACTGGAAATATGCGTGGAAATATTAAAAGAATTATATGAAAACATTACTACTATGAAGCTATATAAGGTCAGTAAGAAAATAATATGAAGAATATGATATTATTTTTCATTGACTGTTTTAAGAGATTTGAATGAGAAAAATCTGGAATTAAGATAAAGTGGATAATACTTATATAGTCCCAGATTAAAATTTTTTTTTTTATTATACTGCTGCATGATTTTACAAATGGTTTGCTATTTTATTCTGATCATCGAAATACGTAAAAAGTGGAAGCTAAACATACCATATAAACAACAATGCATTTTTTTGTATTGATTTTTAATTCACAACGAAATGCAAAACCAAAAACATCAGAGTTCATAATTGATACAACGTTATATTTTCCTAACTAAACATCGTGTGTATTTAGCGAGTTCAAACTAGGATGGTGAGATTTCCATAACAGAAGGGAATAACTGTTCCATCAGCTCTTTGGGGTTCTGTCCTTAAAGCTTACACTGTATAGAATAAAACAGTCCCGGTTAATACTACTAATACAACATTAGAGAGTCTGTGTTGTGGTTATGGCGGATACAGAAACCATAAAATAAAATCAATCCCAAGAACTATCCTTGAAAAATTCATATGAAAATGGAAATTATATATCGCATTCCTCTCGTCCAATCAGAGCCTTGGAAGGGGAAGGTGCAGCGGTCCACAGGTAAAGGGAAGGTATACACACACACACACACACACACACACACACACACACACACACACACACACACACACACACATACACACACACACACACACACACACACACACACACACACACACACACACACACACACGACATTAAAGGCGACGGTAGGGCAGGCACAGCACAGTCCAGGAGGCTGATGACCCAAACAAATCATTACTCACCGCGCTATTGACCTCGCTACACCACAAGCAGGAATAAAGTACAAGCTGAAGTCTCTACCTAACCATAACACATCGCCAGGATTTCTCTCATAGCCATCCTGGAAGCCACAAGGGTGAATGTCCTTACAGTCCATAGTCACCAAAGCTTTCCTAGACGTACTCGAGCCCCTATGGACATATAGAAAGAAAGGGTGTAATACTATAGAAGAAGAAACTTTTTCTCATAAGATTCTTTCTTATTGAATTCTAGGAAGGCTGACCGCGATACCCTTTGAAAGTCAGTGGTTTGGCAAGTCGGTCATGTTGTCTGTTAGGGAAGCGAAGCGACACTGTTTGGTCGTTGTCTGTGACCTTCACCTCACACCTCACGCTTCTCGCTTCTACTACTACTACCATTTGTCAGCTCAGTACTGCACACACGCGGTAGTTCACTCAAATAGGAATTGGTATATATATAAAAGAGATGCTGTAATGTATACTTATATATATAAAAGAGATGTTTATATCCCCACTTGGCACCTATATCATTCCTTAATTGAAAACAGAATTTCCATATAACTATTTAATCATATCGTAGTTTCTTGTATCTCCTTCCGGTTTAGTTTCCCGTATAACTCTCTCTCTCTCTTTTCTTTTTATCAAGGAGGAAAATAATTGACTGTTCTGTTTCACTTTTCCTTTCCTCATGTTCGCTGTCATTCCCACTCTCCAGTTCCATCAAGGATCTCACCAGTCTTACTTTTCTCTGTCACTCAAGAAGAAAGAAAAGAAATGTAGGAATATTGAACGCGACAAGACTTCTAATGATTTTTTCTTTTATGATGTCAAAATTCACTGTATAAACAAAACTTGCTTCTTGACCAACAGCTTACATATACATTTTACTGAATCAATAAAGTCGTAACACGAATCACAGTTTATTAAAAAAAATATATATCCACATTTATGACATTTTCTTTCTTGAATAGTATTTGTCTGACTATTACGTTCGCTATACAATATTTCAAAGATCTATTATGCTACGATAATACGTGTTCTATAATCTTGTTGACATTCACACTCGGAATAGATTACACGACATCAATTTAAACCTAATGTGCGTCTTTATATTACTTCTGATTGAGGAACTAATGGTCGACTTAACTTATGATGGGCCAGGACATATATTTTCTTGTTTTATCATAGTTCTACCTCTTAAGGGTCCGTTCCAGCGTCCAGCGTCCAGGGCCCCAAATAACCGAAGGCGCAATCGAAGGTAAGATATATGAACGCCATTTGGTCCACTGCTCCACTCGACAAGAGGAGAAAAAAAAAGAGAAAAGAAATAATAACGCCACTAGCACGACTTAGAGGCAGACTATCCGGGTCACTGTTTCACTTGACCTCTAGGAAATCACCTTCTTGTTTCCAAATATCAATACTTTTAACTGTATTACGTCTTAACATCGTATTCCTTGTGCATATTCGAATTAACTTGCAAAACAAACAGCAAAATCCAATATAAATCTAAGAAAGCGTCTCCTGGTTTCTAAAATATCAATACTTTAAACTGTATTACGTCTTAACATTGTATTCCTTGTGCATGGTGTTATAGGCTGAATATTGGATTTAACTTGCAAAACAAACACCAAAATCCATGCAAATCGGTACATGTTTGAAGGATTTAGTCAATATAACGTGTCCAAACAGGACTGTCCGTTAGGTGTGATTGCATAAACCTTTTTTCAGCAAATAATAGAACAATACCCGAAGCTCAGTGCATGTAGTGAGTAGTTGGTTGGTATGTTATAGCGATCTGTCTTCCGTGAATGATTTTTTTACGCTTCACTTCATCCTAAGAGCACCCAACAGCAGGAGGGAGTGACTCGGTAAGGTTACTAAGGTCTTATACTTACTGACGTTGCTGCCTCTTCGTCCCTATCAACCACAATAATTGATCACCACGTCTTGCATTGCTGTATGTTACGTACCTATACACTTGATAAAAAAAAAATTCAATCCATAACATGTATGTATATCCACGTCGTCAAATTTTATCATTTACATAAGCAATTCAAAAAAATAATACAAAATAAAAATCTTCAGTGAATGAACGTCCTTGAATCATGAGGTTCATTCACAAGTACTTTATATACTTTTCAACAACAAGCAAGTCACAGTACAAGAAAAAATGTGATCTGCACGTAGTACCCACAATTCTAAATTTTTTTTTTAAGGGAGTGTTAGTGACGTCAGAATCACCATCAGATTGCAACGCCTCAGCACCTCACGCGATATTTATTGCCATCGATCTTCAAAGTGTAATAACGTCTCATGAAATCGAAAGCCAGGCAGACCCTTACCAGATAGATGTTTTGTAGTGATTTAAGACTAGTTCGTGATACCCAGCTCAACTCCAGCCTAACCTAACCTAACCTAACCTAACCTCGTCCAATTCCTGCTCTCTTTTTTCTTTCTTTTTTATACATCATATATCTGCTTAGTGCCAACGTGTATTTTTTTTCACATAGACATCGTTAGACCGTCTTTCACCTTTTAATGCTATTTCTGTTGGTGTTTTTCAGTCACGTGTGCTTCAAATGTAATCTTATGAAGTTGCTCAATATAACTTAAGTGACAAAGTGGTATGGTTACGTAATATAATGTTTTGTTTGTTAGGTGTATAGAGTCATTGGTCATTATTTATATTCCATCAAACAGTAACTTCACTTCTAAATTTCTTACAATGATTATCAATAATTATTTTTTCTTAATTTTTTTAATTTAATTTTTTTTTTTTTTTATCAAGGAATGTGCAAAGTTGATAAATAAATCATGGGAGTGGATATTCGTGGCTTCTCTGACTAGTCATCATCTACAACGCTACTTTTCATCCAGGTAACATTGATTTCCGAAACTATGTGTGTGTGTGTGTGTGTGTGTGTGTGTGTGTGTGTGTGTGTGTGTGTGTGTGTGTGTGTGTGTGTGTGTGTGTGTGTGTGTGTGTGTGTGTGTGCGTATGTTTTCTTTTCTCAGGTCGTAAGTTATTAGGAAGTACTACTGTGTTATGGTAATCAATTATAACTAACTACTCTTGCACTTTTTATCAATGAGATTATTTGAAGCTACACAATACTATAACTAAGTGAGATTATAGATAGTCATTATTACTTAACACATTTATTTTATATTAACATCTCTCCGTTGTCTCGCATTCACTCGTAACATTATAACAATCGAATACATCGGTAAGTTTCCAACACACAACCTTCCTCCCTCTACCTTACTTACTTACATACTATATGTCTTAACGTGTAATAGTACAGTTAGGAAGGTCAGCAATAGCATCATGTACTCACCCTCAAGCCACTCCGGCAATGAGGTGCGGCGCTGCGTTGAAAACAAGTAATATTCTAATGGTAGTTGATGTGAACGACGCTCCGCCCGGCTGCCCCTTGGGACTCAGTGTGGCGGAGACATAATTATATTCGTCACGGTTTTGTTTGCCGCAGTGCAACCACGGAGGAGCGCCAGGTCGCCTCCCCCGAGACTAGAATATGTAATTTTTAACTCCTTTTGCATGAATATGACATTGTAGGTCTGAGTTTTACCTTGCTCTTCTTCTTCTTGTTCCATGTTGAGGACGAGAAGCTGTAAGTTCACCAGGAAAACAATGCGAGTTTAAAACACGTTTTGGTATGTGTTTTTTACTTTTTTGTATCTTAATATTTGTTATATTTTATCCGTACAATATCAATCTTTGCCGATATGCTGTTGTTATTTTGTAAAGTTTTTGATATAATCTTAACTGTGTATGAAATTGTCTTGGCATTTTGTAGTTTTATTTATGGATAGATTAAATATTCTTAACAATGAACGCTTGAAGAAGTAAAGTAAAACCGGTGTTCAAGTATCACTTTATCGTTGCAGTGTCACAAAAAAACTGGATTCTTACGTGTAATTCTTCAAAAATTCTATTCTATTAACAACACTGAACCTTTGACTTACTAACTAGAATGAAGTGTATGTTTATAATCACATAAAAAATCAGTGTTGTAAAACCGAATCAAATAGATTAAGTTATTTGTCACTGACTAAAAAAAAACAGTACTTTAAAAAATTGAGTGATATATGTTTACATGTAATTAAATATACATGCAGTTTCTTCCAATCAGTTTCCACTCACTTACTCTTGTCATTTAGTTAACACATAAAACTCACTTACGTATACATGTGCAAATACAAATCTACATCATCACAACATTGTACAAAATAAACAGTAATAACAATATAGATTCATTATTCAATGGGGAAAATTTTATGTTTATTACTGTGTCTTTGCGTGTGGATCTTGCCATCGAGAGCGGGTGCGGAGGGCGATGCGGAGGACGCGACTCTGAAGGACCTTAAAGGCAACAGTTATCCCTTGGAGGACGCGATGTTAGTCCAGGAAAATGAGGTGGAAGGTGTTGTGAAGAGCGAGGACGAGTGGGGACAGCCGCCCCCTTTAACAGGTCAAGGATGTCAGAATACGAAGCCAGGGAAAGGGTGTGGTCTTGATTCTACTCCCGTCCAGTGGTTCCTTGACCCGAACAACCCAACAGCCTTGAAATTCTGGGATACTAATGAGCAGGAGTTCATTGATGATCCGGAAGATGAGGAGAATGTCACCACTCCAGTTACGTCTCCTGCATTAGGTGATTCACTGGATGCTATACAGAGAAGAGTGATTCCCAACCCTTCTAATGCAGCATCTTCAACCTCATCCCAACTTGCTTCCTCTACACCACAGCCTCCGTTAGCACCGCAAAGTCAGCAAAATCCTTGTTCTCTTCGGTCCTTGCCTTCTTCTCCTAGTGTTCGATCCACGCCAGTCGCCAACAAGCCTAACACGCCCCGATCTGCTTTTGTTCCCGTCTCACAACCTGCAACAGCTAATCCCTGGCAAATTTCAGCTAGTCAGTCGGAACAACACATGTTACAAGCCGCTGCTGTAAAAACGATACAGATTTCACAACCTGTACCAGTGAGGAGGAAAACTAAAAAGTTCAGGAGAGTACAAACTAAGCAAAAATGCAAGCCAAGATGTCAACCCTGCAAGTGCCCCAAGCCTAAGAAAAGGTTTATTTGCAAGAAATCCAAACCAAAGAAGCGTAGCATGAAGACGAGGACTTGTAAAAGAGAAGAATGCGTAATGAAACGTAAACCCATGACAAGATCGATCACACAACAGCCGCGGGGATGCAAAAGGAGGATGGTGAGTTGCAATCAGCGCACTGTCTCTAAACCTACACCAGTGAGAAGAAGAACACCTGTTTGCGTTACTTAGAGACAAACTCCATTAGATAACACAATAACATGGAGGTCCCACAGGTCCAGGTGTGACATGTATACGTAACGCGTACATTGTAGGTTCACTAATGACTGCATCAGACAACATTACTTTATCGCTTTCGTTCTTAAATTTTCTATATTAACCTTAATACATTGGCATATCATGTTTCTTGTAGTCCACGAAATTAACCCATTATACATATTTATAGTGGGACGCGCTTGGTTAATTACAACAATACGTAATATATATATATATATATATATATAATGTCACTATAATGTGCGTGCGACAAGGATGCCGCACCAAGCACACTTTAAAGGGTATAGCAAGAAACAAGGAACATTTCCCAAGCAGGCTCAGCGCAGGCACAGTTTACGGGTCATTTGGCTGCCGCTCCCTCCCATCACGGGGGGACACTTGGAGATGAGGCTTGATGCTATA
>JAXIVD010002306.1:47392-57392 GCA_036785275.1 Cancer borealis | reverse complement strand
CTCGCTACGAACCGCTTGCACTTCTGCCTCCCTAACAAGGCTAAAAAGATTTTGTCACGCATCCCGATGGCGAAATCCTCCCGGCAAACCCATATTTACATTACTACACACCCTTATCTATAGAACAGCATCCTCACTGTCATTCGCTAAGACTGCACCGTAAAAAGAATATAGAGGTTTCGTCACGCAACGTAACATCCGAAAGTAACCTCAAGACGGTCTTGTGTGCAGTTGTACACAAAAGTAACTGTCGAACTTGAACGTATCATCGAAAAATAACACGTCAGAGTCTTGTGCAGTTGCACTCAAAAACAAGTGTCGAACTTAAACGTATCATCGAAAAGTATCACAAAAGTAACCTCAAGTCGCAAAACTAACACGTCAGACAGTCTTGAGACTATAGAAATCCTCCACGTATACTGACGGTAAATCATTACAAGGCCTTTCTACTGGTATTAAAAGAAAATCTTCTTGGGCTTTACTTCTCGAGATATTTAAATTTGAAGAAAAAAAATATAATTACATTTCACCATATATATTTTACGCCACTAAACACATCCCACCCGCTAAGGGAATACATTACTTTTCTTCTACAAGTACGCAATAAAAAATTTCCAAACTAAGGCTCATTAAGAAAATCTGTTTGTAGCATTTACAAGCTCGCAGCCTACTCTATTTGCACTAAGAATATCAACGTTCTATCTTAAATACTAACACAAATACATGGTAGCATTAATAATTTTCACTCGTGGGCTCCAGCACATAGTTGCTTGTTTTAGGTAGTTTCACCTGGCCCGGTGAGATAGTCTAGGTTCATTACGGATATGTGGTGAGACAGGCTAGGAAAGTGTCTGTCTCTTTCTCTCTCTGTGTCTGTCTCTTTCTCTCTCTGTGTCTGTCTCTGTCTCTTTCTCTGTGTCTGTCTCTGTCTCTTTCTCTGTCTCTTTCTCTCTCTCTCTCTGTCTCTTTCTCTTTCTCTCTCTGTCTCTTTCTCTCTCTCTGTCTCTTTCTCTGTCTCTTTCTCTCTCTCTGTCTCTTTCTCTCCCTGTCTCTGTCTCTTTCTTTCTCTGTCTCTTTCTCTCTCTGTGTCTGTCTCTGTCTCTTTCTCTCTCTGTGTCTATCTCTGTCTCTTTCTTTCTCTTTCTCTCTCTGTGTCTGTCTCTGTCTCTTTCTCTCTCTCTCTGTGTCTATCTCTGTCTCTTTCTCTCTCTTTCTCTCCCTGTCTCTGTCTCTTTCTCTCTCTCTTTCTCTGTCTCTTTCTTTCTCTGTCTCTTTCTCTCTCTGTGTCTGTCTCTTTCTCCTCTGTGTCTATCTCTGTCTCTTTCTCTCCCTGTCTCTTTCTCTCCCTGTCTCTTTCTCTCTCTGTGTCTATCTCTGTCTCTTTCTCTCCCTGTCTCTTTCTCTCTCTGTGTCTATCTCTGTCTCTTTCTCTCCCTGTCTCTTTCTCTCTCTGTGTCTATCTCTGTCTCTTTCTCTCCCTGTCTCTTTCTCTCTCTGTGTCTATCTCTGTCTCTTTCTCTCCCTGTCTCTCTCTCTTTCTCTGTCTCTTTCTCTCTCTGTGTCTGTCTCTTTCTCTCTCTGTGTCTATCTCTGTCTCTCTCTGTGTCTATCTCTGTCTCTTTCTCTGTCTCTTTCTCTCCCTGTCTCTGTCTCTTTCTCTCTCTGTGTCTATCTCTGTCTCTTTCTCTCTCTGTCTCTTTCTCTTTCTCTTTCTCTTTCTCTTTCTCTCTCTGTCTCTTTCTCTCTCTGTGTCTGTCTCTGTCTCTGTCTCTTTCTCTCTCTGTGTCTGTCTCTCTCTGTCTCTTTCTCTTTCTCTCTCTGTCTCTTTCTCTCTCTGTCTCTTTCTCTCTCTGTGTCTGTCTCTTTCTCTTTCTTTCTGTCTCTTTCTCTCACTGTGTCTGTCTCTTTCTCTCACTGTGTCTGTCTCTTTCTCTGTCTCTTTCTTTCTCTGTCTCTTTCTCTCTCTGTCTCTTTCTCTCTCTGTGTCTGTCTCTTTCTCTTTCTTTCTGTCTCTTTCTCTCACTGTGTCTGTCTCTTTCTCTTTCTTTCTGTCTCTTTCTCTCACTGTGTCTGTCTCTGTCTCTGTCTCTTTCTCTCTCTGTCTCTTTCTCTCTCTGTGTCTGTTTCTTTCTCTTTCTTTCTGTCTCTTTCTCTCACTGTGTCTGTCTCTGTCTCTTTCTCTCTCTGTGTCTGTTTCTTTCTCTTTCTTTCTGTCTCTTTCTCTCACTGTGTCTGTCTCTGTCTCTTTCTCTCTCTGTGTCTGTTTCTTTCTCTTTCTTTCTGTCTCTTTCTCTCACTGTGTCTGTCTCTGTCTCTTTCTCTCTCTGTGTTTGTCTCGCGTCGCGCCGCCTCCTCCAATTTTAGTACGGGAAGGACTTACTATCCGTTACAGTTGCTAGAGGTAGGTAACCTTGTTCACTCAGAGCTCTCCCGCAGTCTCAATGCAGCAGGCGGTGAAACATTGTCCCGCGCCGCCTCCTCCAAGTTTAGTACGGTAAGGACTTACTATCCGTTACAGTTGCTAGAGGTTAGGTAACCTTGTTCACTCAGAGCCTCTCCCGCAGTCTCAATGCAGCAGGCGGTGAAACATTGTCCCGCGCCGCCTCCTCCAAGTTTAGTACGGCAAGGACTTACTATCCGTTACAGTTGCTAGAGGTAAGTAACCTTGTTCACTCAGAGCCTCTCCCGCAGTCTCAATGCAGCAGGCGGTGAAACATTGTCCGGCGCCGCCTCCTCCAAGTTTAGTACGGCAAGGACTTACTATCCGTTACAGTTGCTAGAGGTAGGTAACCTTGTTCACTCAGAGCTCTCCCGCAGTCTCAATGCAGCAGGCGGTGAAACATTGTCCCGCGCCGCCTCCTCCAAGTTTAGTACGGCAAGGACTTACTATCCGTTACAGTTGCTAGAGGTTAGGTAACCTTGTTCACTCAGAGCCTCTCCCGCAGTCTCAATGCAGCAGGCGGTGAAACATTGTCCCGCGCCGCCTCCTTCCAAGTTTAGTACGGCAAGGACTTACTATCCGTTACAGTTGCTAGAGGTAGGTAACCTTGTTCACTCAGAGCTCTCCCGCAGTCTCAATGCAGCAGGCGGTGAAACATTGTCCGGCGCCGCCTCCTCCAAGTTTAGTACGGGAAGGACTTACTATCCGTTACAGTTGCTAGAGGTAGGTAACCTTGTTCACTCAGAGCTCTCCCGCAGTCTCAATGCAGCAGGCGGTGAAACATTGTCCCGCGCCGTCTCCTCCAAGTTTAGTACGGGAAGGACTTACTATCCGTTACAGTTGCTAGAGGTAGGTAACCTTGTTCACTCAGAGCCTCTCCCGCAGTTATAGTGCGAGATGGTATCCCCATACATTGCTTAACGGCTAGTTACCACCTTGACGGAAGAAAACTGCGGAGAGAGGCGAGCCTTGTCGCTAAGAGACTCACAATCTGGCCGTGATTAGAAATGTTGTAGTCTTACCAAATATTACCAGACTACCAGATATCACTAAGAAAAACTGAGTATACCATCGTCTTCGTCATACAATGATGCACATGATGAAATAAAAAAAATAACATTAAAACGACATTTGCTACAAAATAATTGAAGGAAAAAAAAATAGCGCATAAAGAATTTTTTCAAATGTTCTCCTTCAACTCGCTGTTTCTCACATTTATTAAGCTCGTATTGTATTTTCAAATCCAGGTTCATAATCTGCACTCATTGACGATCAGTATGATGTACCATAACAACTGATATAAAATATTGTAGTTGGTTAAAAAGGCAGATAAAAAAATACTGTCAAATCTACAAGAAAACCGTCCAAGGCGGGTTTTCAAGGATTCGAATTTAACGACCATTTAAACCACTCATTATTTTTTCCACCACCATGTGTTACATACCGTAGCCATCAGCAAGCCTTCCACTACTCGAAGCAATAATTGGAAATTCAATGTAAGCTAATATAACCGAGTTACGAAGTGGTGAAGCACAACATGTCAAAACATTTCTTTATGCGCTATTTCATTCTACCTCGATTATATTCTAATAGATAAAGAAATAAAGCTGTCAATTGTAGCTCATCATATGCACCATTCTATCACCTACACGATGGTTGTTTTCATTTTTCTAACCGACGTCTGACACTTCCGTAATAACCGATAATATTGCAACATTGTTCAACTCCATCCTCACGTCGACCCCAACCCTCACTCTCCCGGTCTTACACACCGGGAACACCTCTCACACGCCTTAACTAACACAGCGCCTCACACACACACAAAAAGATATATATATTTAAATCAATTCAACAAATAGAACATAGAAATCGATTCAGTTACTACTACTAACCCTCCCGATATGTAAGAGCGGGAACACCTCTCACACGCCTTATTAACTAACTAACTAACTAACACACAGCAGCGTCACACACACAAATACATAGAGAAGACATTAAACAAAACACACTAATTCAATCACGCACTAGTAACAACACAACAACACGGTCTTTTTATAAGTCCAAATAGGAACATGTGTGGCTTGTGGACAAACAAAAACGCTAAACAGATGCATATCCGAAGGGTGGTTTTAAAAAAAGTACGGAATTCGATAAAGAATTCCATTTTTTTATCTCCACGGATACGCAAATGTGGCGGCAAACATTAGACCTCTTGTATACAGCAGAAAAAAACAATTAACATACTGTAAAGCTTGATACTACTACGTTTACCTTGTACAAACAATGTCCCGGGCTCGCAACAGAGGAGGCAGTCGGGGTGCGAGAAACTTATCGTGGCTCTACCGCTCTCAGTCGCCGCCCGGCGCTGCCAACGGGGGAGAGACCAGTCACGAGAAACAATGGAGTGTGTGTATAGTGAGCCTCCTATATCTCCCGCGCTGCCAACGTGGGGACAGCAAGGAGTGACGAGAGTGGGTGTATAACGAGCCGCCTCGCTCTCCCGCGCTGCCAACGTGGAGACAGCAAGGAGTGACGAGAGAGAGTGTATAGTGAGCCGCCCCGCTCTCCCGCGCTGCCAACGTGGAGACAGCAAGGAGTGACGAGAGAGAGGGTATAGCGAGCCGTCCCGCTCTCCCGCGCTGCCAACGTGGAGACAGCAAGGAGTGACGAGAGAGAGTGTATAGTGAGCCGCCCCGCTCTCCCGCGCTGCCAACGTGGAGACAGCAAGGAGTGACGAGAGAGAGGGTATAGCGAGCCGTCCCGCTCTCCCGCGCTGCCAACGTGGAGATGGCAAGGAGTGACGAGAGAGAGTGTATAGTGAGCCGTCCCGCTCTCCCGCGCTGCCAACGTGGAGACGGCAAGGAGTGACGAGAGAGAGTGTATAGTGAGCCGTCCCGCTCTCCCGCGCTGCCAACGTGGAGACGGCAAGGAGTGACGAGAGAGAGTGTATAGTGAGCCGTCCCGCTCTCCCGCGCTGCCAACGTGGAGACGGCAAGGAGTGACGAGAGAGAGTGTATAGCGAGCCGTCCCGCTCTCCCGCGCTGCCAACGTGGGGACAGCAAGGAGTGACGAGAGGGAATATATAGCGAGCCGCCCCGCTCTCCCGCGCTGGCCAACGTGGAGACAGCAAGGAGTGACGAGAGAGAGTGGAGAAAATGTTTCTCCCGGGCTAGGAAGACGGGACATGCTCGGTAGGCGATGGGTGAGCGCGGGATGGAGTTGCCAGTGAGGAGAATCGGTCTCCCGCGCTACCAGCGCGGGGAGTTGCCGGCGGAGCGGGGCTGGTTTTGGACACGAGAACGGGCCGAGCGGGGCCCAAAGTGGCTTAAAATTTCCAATGTGGAGCGCGGGGCCAACTCGCCCCGCTCTCTTTCATGCTGCACCAAGCTTGGGCGCGGTAAAGGTAGCCGCTACCCCCAGGGAAGACTAACACGAGTTCGACCTGAAAAATATAGTAGGGAGGCGAGGTTGCTGGATCAACCTCAGTGCCGTCCCTCACGCTGAATGCTGCATACGTGCGTCAGACATCAGTCCTAACCACTTGGTTCTCTCTACCTATTACTAAGAAGGTACCGAGGCTATATACTAAGGGTGGCGGTTAGTGATTGAGATGCACTGGTGACGACCATTGGCACATCGAGCGTGTTAACGTGGTGGCGTAAAACACTGCTAGAGAGAGCAAAGGCCACGCACAACTTATATATATTTCTATATATATACGTATACATATGAACCACCCACATATTCTGCGTGCAGACTTTTACGACTGTCTCATGCAACACCCCCTCTCCTTTTGGAAGAGAAGCTCCACGGCATTAGCTGTGGCTCCTCGTGGCGGCGCACATGATGATATGGTGTTAGCTAAAGCGGGGAGCCTTCAATGCAGCGACCCCTCTTACTTTGTGATGGTTACTCCACTACCCGTGCGATAACTCATCCCGTAGGTTAAAGAATCATCACTTTAACCTCTCTACACTGACGCAGCTTCTAACGAACGGTCAGTTGGAACGAAGCACACTTTTGTTTCTTTTCGTGAGCAAAGACGGGTTATAAACGTTTCCCAGCAGCTTACAACTACTACCACAAACTTGGATGGTGTAACGTACGTTATTTCCATTCCCCCCTTAGAGAGAAGGGACGCTTGAATGGTGTAACGTACGTTATTTCCATATCACCCTTAGAGAGAAGGGACACTAGAATGGTGTAACGTACGTTATTTCCATTCCCCCCTTAGAGAGAAGGGACACACTTGAATGGTGTAACGAAGGTTATTTCCATTTCCCCCTTAAAGAGAAGGGACGCGGCGTCGCGGGCCAATGCTGCCAATGGACGCTTAGCGCTATTACTAAACATTACAATCAAAAAGTTTTGATGTAACATAGCTACCTGGTTGATCCTGCCAGTAGTCATATGCTTGTCTCAAAGATTAAGCCATGCATGTCTAAGTACAAGCCGATTTAAGGCGAAACCGCGAATGGCTCATTAAATCAGCTATGATTCATTGGATCTGTACCCACACTTACTTGGATAACTGTGGTAATTCTAGAGCTAATACATGCACCACGTCTCTGACCGCAAGGGAAGAGCGCTTTTATTAGTTCAAAACCGGTCGGACTTCGGTCCGTCACCCCACCGTGTTGAATCTGAATAACTTGTCGCTGAGCGCACGGTCTCCGCACCGGCGCCGCCTCTTTCAAGTGTCTGCCTTATCAGCTTTCGATTGTAGGTTATACGCCTACAATGGCTATAACGGGTAACGGGGAATCAGGGTTCGATTCCGGAGAGGGAGCCTGAGAAACGGCTACCACATCTAAGGAAGGCAGCAGGCACGCAAATTACCCACTCCCGGCACGGGGAGGTAGTGACGAAAAATAACGATGCGAGACTCATCCGAGGCCTCGCAATCGGAATGAGTACACTTTAAATCCTTTAACGAGGATCTATTGGAGGGCAAGTCTGGTGCCAGCAGCCGCGGTAATTCCAGCTCCAATAGCGTATATTAAAGTTGTTGCGGTTAAAAAGCTCGTAGTTGGATTTCAGTTCTGGACTGACGGTTCACCGCCCGGTGCATACTGTCACGCTCCGAACAGCCACAACAGCCCGCTGGCTCGCACGGGGTGCTCTTCATCGAGTGTCCCGCGTGGCCGGCAGAGTTTACTTTGAAAAAATTAGAGTGCTCAAAGCAGGCTACACTGACGGCCTGAATGCCTATGCATGGAATAATGGAATAGGACCTCGGTTCTATTTTGTCGGTTTTCTGAACCCGAGGTAATGACTAATAGGAACAGGCGGGGGCATTCGTATTGCGACGCTAGAGGTGAAATTCTTGGACCGTCGCAAGACGAACTACTGCGAAAGCATTTGCCAAGGATGTTTTCATTAATCAAGAACGAAAGTTAGAGGTTCGAAGGCGATCAGATACCGCCCTAGTTCTAACCATAAACGATGCTGACCAGCGATCCGCCGGCGTTATTCCCATGACCCGGCGGGCAGCTTCCGGGAAACCAAAGTCTTTGGGTTCCGGGGGAAGTATGGTTGCAAAGCTGAAACTTAAAGGAATTGACGGAAGGGCACCACCAGGAGTGGAGCCTGCGGCTTAATTTGACTCAACACGGGGAACCTCACCAGGCCCAGACACCGGAAGGATTGACAGATTGAGAGCTCTTTCTCGATTCGGTGGGTGGTGGTGCATGGCCGTTCTTAGTTGGTGGAGCGATTTGTCTGGTTAATTCCGATAACGAACGAGACTCTGGCCTACTAACTAGTCGACGGATCTCCAGCAATTGGTGTCCAGTTCGCAGCTTCTTCTTAGAGGGATAAGCGGCAATTCTAGCCGCACGAGATTGAGCAATAACAGGTCTGTGATGCCCTTAGATGTTCTGGGCCGCACGCGCGCTACACTGAAGGGATCAACGTGTCCTCCCCCTCCGAGAGGAGCGGGTAACCCGTTGAAATCCTTTCATGATAGGGATTGGGGTTTGCAATTGTCTCCCATGAACGAGGAATTCCCAGTAAGCGCAAGTCATGAGCTTGCGTTGATTACGTCCCTGCCCTTTGTACACACCGCCCGTCGCTACTACCGATTGAATGATTTAGTGAGGCCTTCGGACTGGCGCTCTTGGATGCCGGGCCCTCGGTTCGCCGTTGGGTCTCTCGGCGCCTCGAGCTGACGGAAAGATGTCCAAACTTGATCATTTAGAGGAAGTAAAAGTCGTAACAAGGTTTCCGTAGGTGAACCTGCGGAAGGATCATTAACGTGTTTGCTTGCAGCAACAAAAACCAAAAAATTCGGGTGGCCGGGTACCGACCAAAAAAAAAAAAATTGACCGATGCATCAATTTTTGGCGGCCCGGCCTGAGAACAGGCAAACAGTGCCGCAGCTCAACCCACACTCTTCTCTTCTGTCCATTGTGGACAGAGGTAGACCATTACTCACACCACCGGTACTCCAACCAACCGACGTACGCTAGGTTGGCCGACTTTTATCGGGCAAAGTTTCCGAATGATAGCGGTCACTTAACGTCGTCGGGAGGTGTCACCGGCTGGTAACGAGGTACTTCTCACAAACCTGTGACTATCTATTTAAACCCAGTATACTACGTCTTCCCACTATCGTCTCCCGAGGCAGAGATGGCGGAAGTCTTGAAAGTCGGCAATTGAGACTGACGTAATGACAAAAATCACAACTCTTAACGGTGGATCACTCGGCTCGTGGGTCGATGAAGACCGCAGCAAGCTGCGTGTCGGTATGTGAATCGCAAGAATACCAGATACATCGACAAGTCGAACGCACATTGCGGCGGCGGCACTCTCATGTGCTGCCGTCACTCCTACACGAGGGTCGGATATCAAATCCAATACATCGGCTTTGTTACCACCGGCAGAGTAGTAGTAGTAGTAGCAGCTTTGTCTCTACTCTCTCTCTCTCTCTCTACTGCGTGCGTGGCATTGACCGCCTTGGGGAGGTTCGCCTCTTTGACGAGAGTCAAATTGGCGTTCCCTAAAGATGTGCTGCCAAGCCAAAGTCATATATCTGTGGACTTGGTGGCAAGGACCATGTACAGACATACAACGCTTACGCGCTGTTTTGTTTGTCGCCGTCCATGCCTGTTGCCTCGTTTCCCTCCAAGGAAGGACAGAGGCTCTGTTGCATGCTAAAGTCGCGTATGGGCGTCTTGAAGGCGACCGGGTCGGTTTATACTACTTACACCTCGGTTCGTTAGCTGCAGCACCCATCCTTATCAAACCTTAATGGGAACGGGCGCACACAAACCAAAACTGGAAGCCAGTGACTACTTTATAGTAGTCGCTACTGCTCCAATGTCGACCTCGTGTTAGGGTAGAGTACCCGCCAAATTTAAGCATATTAATAAGCGGAGGAAAAGAAACCAACAGGGATTCCCTTAGTAAGGGCGACTGAACTGGGAAAAGCCCAGCGCATAACCTGGCGTCGTGACCCGGCGCCAGGGGTGTTGCGTTTCGGAGGGTCCGGCACGCAGTCTCTCACCGCCTAAGTTATGCTTGAAAGCGGCCACTACCCATGGAGGGTGACAGGCCCGT
>JAXIVD010002306.1:27392-42392 GCA_036785275.1 Cancer borealis | reverse complement strand
AGCCTCCTCACAGTAGTGACCAGCTAATATAATAAGACTTCTCCCCTAACAAGACTATAGAGGTTTCGTCACGCAGCCTGATGGCCGAGACCCTCACGGCAAGCCTTTAGCTTAGAGCTGTCCATACTCACCTCCCACACTTTACTTTCCCATCTCAACTCGCGTACAGCAGTGGCTGTTGGGTTTCTATTTTCATGAAGGTGTATAAAAACAAGACAGACATGTTTCTATTTTGGACCTGTGTAAATTTTCTGCATAATTTTTTTGACTTGCTAACATTATTTCTGATATACTTTACAACTATAGACGATTGCACCAGACAAGCGCCGGGGGTAGAGCTATGACTCTACAAGCGAGGGTAATCGGCGGGGGTAGCTATTAGTCACTTTTAATAGCAAACATCATACCGTATATAAATCTTGAGGACATACTTGGATCCATTCTCTCAGGTAGCAGCGAAAACGAAGACTACAATTTCCCACTTATAGCATTAGTGTTCAATTCTCGTTTCCACAAGACAGACATGTTTCTATTTTGGAGCATTGTAAATTTTCTGTTAAATTTTTTGACCTTGCTAACATTATTTCTGATATACTTTACAACTATAGACGATTGCACCAGACCAGCGCCGGTAAAGCGCGGGGGTAGCTATGACTCTACAAGCGCGGGTAATCGGCGGGGAGTAAGCTATTAGTCACTTAAATAGCAAACATCATACCGTATATAAATCTTGAGGACATACTTGGATCCATTCTCTCAAAGTAGCAGCGAAACGCAAGACTACAATTGCCCACTTATAGCATTAGGTTCAATTCTCGTTTCCACATTAAAAGCGTAATGAATATGATATTGGTGTTCCGTACGTAATATCCTTGTAAAATTATATTTGGATTAACTTAGTTTCAGAGGGTGACAACCAAAAACCGCAGATTTATTTAGTTTATATCTTTCCACACTCAAATCAACAGAACAGCAGCAGTACTCTCGCCTACGAACCGCTTGCACTTCTGCCCTCCCTAACAAGGCTAAAAAGATTTTGTCACGCATCCCGATGGCGAAAATCCTCCCGCACAAACCCATATTTACATACTACACACCCTTATCTATAGAACAGCATCCTCACTGTCATTCGCTAAGACATGCACCGTAAAAGAATATAGAGGTTTTCGTCACGACAACGTAACATCCGAAAGTAACCCTCAAGACGGTCTTGTGTGCAGTTAGTACACAAAAAGTAACTGTCGAACTTGAAACGGTATCATCGAAAAATAACACGGTCAGAGTCTTGTGCAGGTTGCACTCAAAAACAAGTGTCGAACTTAAACCGTATCATCGAAAAGTATCACAAAAGAAACCTCAAGTCGCAAAACTAACACGTCAGACAGCTCTTGAGACTATAGAAACACTCCTCCACGTATACTGACGGTAATCATTACAAGGCCCTTTCTACTGGTATTAAAAGAAAATCTTCTTGGTGCTTTTTACTTCTCGAGATATTTAAATTGAAGAAAAAAAATATAATTACATTTCACCATATATATTTTACGCCCACTAAACACATCCCACCCGCTAAGGGAATACATTACTTTTCTTCTACAAGTACGCAATAAAAATTTCCAAACTAAGGCTCATTAAGAAAATCTGTTTGTAGCAATTACAAGCTCGCAGCCTACTCTATTTGCACTCAAGAATATCAACGTTCTATCTAAATACTAACACACAATACACTGGTAGCATTAATAATTCACTCGTGGGCTCCAGCACATGTTGCTTGTTTTAGGTAGTTTCACCTGGCCCGGTGAGATAGTCTATGTTTCATTACGGATATGTGGTGGAACAGGCTAGGAAAGTGTCGCACTTTCTTCTCTGTGTCTGTCTCTTTCTCTCTCTGTGTCTGTCTCTGTCTCTTTCTCTGTGTTGTCCTGTCTCTTTCTCTGTCTCATTCTCTCTCTCTCTCTGTCTCCTCTTTCTCTCTTCTCTCTCTGTCTCTTTCTCTCTCTCTCTGTCCTCTTTCTCCCCCTGTCTCTTTCTCTTCTCTTTCTCTCTTCTCTCTCTCAGTCTCTCCCTGTCTCTGTCTCTTTCTTCTCGGTCTCTTTCTCTCTCTGTTTCTGTCTCTGTCCTCTTTCTCTCTCTGTGTCTATCTCTGTCTCTTCTTTCTCTTTCTCTCTTGTGTCTGTCTCTGTCTCTTTCTCTCTCTCTCTGTGTCTATCTCTGTCCTCTTTCTCTCTCTTTCTCTCCCTGTCTCTGTCCTCTTTCTCCTCTCTTTCTCTGTCTCTTCTTTTCTCTGTTCTCTTCTCTTCTCTGTGTCTGTCTCTTTTCTCTCTCTGTGTCTATCTCTGTCTCTTTCTCTCCCTGTCTCTTTCTCTCCCTGTCTCTTTCTCTCTCTGTGTTCTATCTCTGTCTCTTCCTCTCCCTGTCTCTTTCTCTCTCTGTGTCTATCTCTGTCTCTTTCTCTCCCTGTCTCCTTTCTCTCTCTGTGTCTATCTCTGTCTCTCTTCTCTTCCGCTGTCTCTTCTCTCTCTGTTCTATCTCTGTCTCTTTCTCTCCCTGTCTCTCTCTCTTTCACTAGTCTCCTTTCTCTCTCTGTGTCTGTCTCTTTCTCTCTCCTGGTGTCCTATCTCTGTCTCTCTCTGTGTCTATCTCTGTCTCTTTCCTCTGTCTCTTCTCTCCTGTCTCTGTCTCTCTTCTCCTCTCTGTGTCCTATCTCTGTCTCTTTCTCTCTCTCTGTCTCTTTCTCTTTCTCTTTCTCTTTCTCTTTCTCTCTCTGTCTCTTTCTCCTCTCTGTGTCTGTCTCTGTCTCCTGTCTCTTTCTCTCTCTGTGTCTGTCCTCTCTCTGTCTCTTTCTCTTTCTCCTCTCTGTCTCTTTCTCTCTCTGTCTCCTTTCTCTCTCTGTGTCTGTCCTCTTTCTCTTCTTCTGTCTCATTTCCTCTCACTGTGTCTGTCTCTTTTCTCTCACTGTGTCTGTTCTCTTTCTCTGTCTCTTTCTTTTCTCTGTCTTCTTTCTCTCTCTGTCTCTTCTCTCCTCTGTGTCTGTCTCTTTCTCTTTCTTTCTGTCTCTTTCTCTCAACTGTGTCATGTCTCTTTCTCTTTCTTTCTGTCTCCTTTCTCTCTCTGTGTCTGTCTCTGTCTCTGTCTCTTTCTCCTCTCTGTCTCTTTCTCTCTCTGTGTCTGTTTCTTTCTCTCTTTCTTTCTGTCTCTTTCTCTCACTGTGTCTGTCTCTGTCTACTTTCTCTCTCTGTGTCCCTGTTTCCTTTCTACTTTCTTTCTGTCTCTTTCTCTCACTGTGTCTGTCTCTGTCTCTTTCTCTCTCTGTGTCTGTTTCCTTTCTCATTTCCTTTCTGTCTCTTTCTCTCACTGTGTCTGTCTCTGTCCTCTTTCTCTCTCTGGTGTTTGTCTCTGCGTCGCGCCGCCTCCTCCAATTTTAGTACGGGAAGGACTTACTATCCGTTACAGTGCTTCGAGGTAGGTAACCTTGTTCACTCCAGAGCTCTCCGCAGTCTCAATGCAGGCAGGCGGTGAAACATATGTCCCGCGCCGCCCTCCTCCAAGTTTAGTACGGTAAGGACTTACTATCCGTTACAGTTGCTAGAGGTTAGGTAACCTTGTTCACTCAGAGCCTCTCCCGCAGTCTCATGCAGCAGGCGGTGAAACATTGTCCCGCGCCGCCTCTCCTCCAAGTTTAGTACGGCAAGGACTTACTATCCGTTACAGTTGCTAGAGGTAAGTAACCTTGTTCACTCAGAGCCTCTCTCCGCAGTCCTCAATGCAGCAGGCGGTGAAACATTGTCCGGCGCCGCCTCCTCCAAGTTTAGTAACGCAAGGACTTACTATCCTGTTACAGTTGCTAGAGGTAGGTAACCTTGTTCACTCAGAGCTCTCCCGCCAGTCTCAATGCAGCAGGCGGTGAAACATTGTCCCGCGCCGCCTCCTCCAAGTTTAGTACGGCATAGGACTTACTATCCGTTACAGTTGCTAGAGGTTAGGTAACCTTGTTCACTCCAGAGCCTCTCCCGCAGTCTCAAGCGACAGCAGGCGGTGAAACATTGTCCGCGCCGCACTCCTTCCAAGTTTAGTACGGCAAGGAACTTACTATCCGTTACAGTTGCTAGAGGTAGGTAACCTTGTTCACTCAGAGCTCTCCCGCAGTCTCAATGAAGCAGGCGGTGAAACATTGTCCGGCGCCGCACTCTCCAAGTTTAGTACAGGGAAGGACTTACTATCCGTTACAGTTGCTAGGAGGTAGGTTAACCCTTGTTCACTCAGAGCTCTCCCGCAGTCTCAATGCAGCAGGCCGGTGAAACATTGTCCCGCCCGCCGTTCTCCTCAAGTTTAGTAGGGAATGGACTTACTATCCGTTACAGTTGCTAGAGGTAGGTAACCTTGTTCACTCAGAGCCCTCTCTCCGCAGTATAGTGCGAGATCGGTTATCCCCATACATTGCTTAACGGCTAGTTACCACCCTTGACGGAAGAAAACTGCGGGAGAGGCAGGCCTTGTCGCTAAGAGGACTCACAATCTGGCTCGTGATTAGAAATGTTGTAGTACTTACCAAATATTACCAGACTACAGATATCACCTAAGAAAAACTGAGTATACCATCGTCTTCGTCATACAATTGATTGCACATGATTGAAATAAAAAAAGATAACATTAAAACGACATTTGCTACAAAATAATTGAAGAAAAAACAAAAATAGCGCATAAAGAATTTTTTCAAATGTTCTCCTTTCAAACTCGCTGTTTCTCACATTTATTAAGCTCGTATTGTATTTTCAAATCCAGGTTCATAATCTGCACTCATTGACGATCTACAGTATGATGTACCATAACAACTGATATACAAATATTGTAGTTGGTTAAAAAGGCAGATAAAAAATACTGTCAAATCTACAAGAAAACCGTCCCAAGGGCGGGGTTTTCAGGATTCGAATTTAACGACCATTTTAACCACCTCATTATTTTTTCCACACACCATGTGTTACATACCGTAGCCATCAGCAAGCCTTCCCACTACTCGAAGCAATAATTGGAATTCCAATGTAAAGCTAATATAACCAGTTACGAAGTGGTGAAGCACAACATGTCAAAACATTTCTTTATGCGCTATTTCATTCTACCCTCGATTATATTCTAATAGATAAAGAAATAAAAGCTGTCAATTGTAGCTCATCATATGCCACCATTCTATCACCTACACGATGGTTGTTTTCATTTTTCTAACACGACGTCTGACACTCTCGTAATAACCGATAATATATGCAACATTGTTCAACTCCCATCCTCACGTCGACCCCCAACCCTCACTCTCCCGTCTTACACACCGGGAACACCTCTCACACGCCTTAACTAACACAGCGCCTCACACACACACAAAAAAGATATATATATTTAAATCAATTCAACAAATAGAACATAGAAATCGATATCAGTTACTACTACTAACCCTCCGATATGTAAAGAGCGGAACACCTCTCACACGCCTTATTAACTAAATAACTAACTAACACACAGCAGCGTCACACACACAAATACCTAGAGAAGACATTAAACAAAACACACTAATTCAAATCACGCACTAGTAACAACACAACAACACGGTCTTTTTATAAGTCCAAATAGGGAACATGTGGCTTGTGGACAAACAAAAACCGCTAAACAGATGCATATCCGAAGGGTGGTTTTAAAAAAAGTACGGAATTCGATAAAGAATTCCATTTTTTTATCTCCACGGATACGCAAATGTGGCGGCAAACATTAGACCTCTTGTATACAGCAGAAAAAAACAAATTAAACATACTGTAATAGCTTGATACTACTACGTTTACCTTGTACAAACAATGTCCGGGGCTCGCAACAGAGGAGGCAGTCGGGGGTGCGAGAACTTATCGTGGCTCTACCGCTCTCAGTCGCCGCCCGGCGCTGCCAACGGGGAGAAGAACAGTCACGAGAAACAATGGAGTGTGTGTATAGTGAGCCTCCTATATCTCCCGCGCTGCACAACGTGGGGCGGACAGCAAGGAGTGACGAGAGTGGGTGTATAACGAGCCGCCTCGCTCTCCCGCCGCTGCCAACGTGGAGACAGCAAGGAGTGACGAGAGAGAGGTGTATAGTGAGCCGCCCCGCTTCCGCGCTGCCAACGTGGAGACAGCAAGGAGTGACGAGAGAGAGGGGTATAGCTAGCGAGCCGTCCCGCTCTCCCGCGCTGCCAACGTGGTAGACAGCAAGGAGTGACGAGAAGAGAGTGTATAGTGAGCCAGCCCCGCTCTCCCCGCGCTGCCAAACGTGGAGACAGCAAGGAGTGACGAGAGAGATGGTTATAGCGAGCCGTCCCGCTCTCCCGCGCTGGCCCAACGTGGAGATGGCAAGAGAGTGACGAGAGAGAGTGTATAGTGAGACCGTCCTCCGCTCTCCCCGGCGACTGCCAACGTGGAGACGGCAAGTGAGTGACGAGAGAGAGTGTTATAGTGAGCCGTCCCGCTCTCCCGCGCTTGCACAACGTGAGAGACGGCAAGGAGTGACGAGAGAGAGTGTATAGTGAGCCGTCGCTCCTCCGCGCTGCCAACGTGGAGACCGGCAAGGAGTGACGAGAGAGAGTGTATAGCCGAGCCCGGTCCCCGCTCTCCGCGCTTGCAACGTATGGGACAGCAAGGAGTGACGAGAGGAATATATAGCGAGCCGCCCCAGCTCTCCCCGCGCTGGCCAACGATGGAGACAGCAAGGAGTGACGAGACGAGAGTGGAGAAAATGTTTCTCCCGGGCTAGGAAGACGGGACATGCCTCCGGTAGGGCGATGGGTGAGCGCGGGATGGAGTTGCCAGTGAGGAGAATCGGTCTCCCGCGCTAACCAGCGCGGGAGTTGCCGGCGGAGCGGGGCTGGTTTTGGACACGAGAACGGGCGAGCGGGGCCCAAAGTGGCTTAAATTTCCAATGGGAGCGAGGGGGCCAACTCGCCCGCTTCTCTTTCATGCTGCACCAAGCTTGGGCGCGGTCAAGGTAGCCGCTACCCCCCAGGGAAGACTAACACGAGTTCAGACCTGAAAAATATAGTAGGGAGGCGAGGTTGCTGGATCAACCTCAGTGCCGACCCTCACGCTGAATGCTGCATACGTGCGTCAGACATCAGTCCTAACCACTTGGTTCTCTCTACCTATTACTAAGAAGGTACGCGCGAGGCTATATACTAAGGGTGGCGGTTAGTGATTGAGATGCACATGGTGTACGACCATTGGCACATCGAGCGTGTTAACGTGGGTGGCGTAAAAACACTGCTAGAGAGAGCAAAGGCCACGCACAACTTATAGTATATTTCCTATATATATACGTATACATTATGAACCACCCACATATTCTGTCGTGCAGACTTTTACGACTGTCTCATGCAACACCCCCCTCTCCTTTTGGAAAGAGAAGCTCCACGGCATTAGCTGCTGGCTCCTCGTGGCGCGCGACATGATGATATGGTGTTAGCTAAAGCGGGGAGCCTTCAATGCAGCGACCCCTCTTACTTTGTGATGGTTACTCCACTACACGTGCGATAACTCATCCCGTAGGTTAAAGAATCATCACTTTAACCTCTCTACACTGACGCAGCTTCTAACGAACGGTCAGTTGGAACGAAGCACCACTTTTGTTTCTTTTCGTGAGCAAAGAGCGGGTTATAAACGTTTCCCCAGCAGCTTTACACTACTACCACAAACTTGGATGGTGTAACGTACGTTATTTCCATTCCCCCCTTAGAGAGAAGGGACGCTTGAATGGTGTAACGTACGTTATTTCATATCACCCTTAGAGAGAAGGGACCACTAGAATGGTGTAACGTACGTTATTTCCATTCCCCCCTTAGAGAGAAGGGGACACACTTGAATGGTGTGTAACGAAGGTTATTTCCATTTCCCCCTTAAGAGAAGGGACGCGGGCGTCGCGCGGCCAATGCTGCCAATGGACGCTTAGCGCTTATTACTAAACATTACAATCAAAAAGTTTTGATGTAACATAGCTACCTGGTTGATCCTGCCAGTAGTCATATGCTTAGTCTCAAAGATTAGCCATGCATGTCTAAGTACAAGCCGATTTAGGCGAAAACCGCGAATGGCTCGATTAAATCAGCTATGATTCATTGGATCTGTACCCACAACTTACTTGGATAACTGTTGGTAATTCTAGAGCTAATACATGCACCACGTCCTCTGACCGCAAGGGGAAGAGCGCTTTTATTAGTTCAAAACCGGTCGGACTTCGGTCCGTCAACCCACCGTGTTGAATCTGAATAACTTGTCGCTGAGCGCACGGTCTCCGCACCGGCGCCGCCTCTTTCAAGTGTCTGCCCTTATCAGCTTTCGATTGTAGGTTATACGCCTACAATGGCTATAACGGGTAACGGGGAATCCAGGGTTCGATTCCGGAGAGGAGCCTGAGAAACGGCTACCACATCTAAGGAAGCCGCAGCAGGCCACCCGCCCAAATTACCCACTCCCGGCACGGGGAGGTAGTGACGAAAAATAACGATGCGAGACTCATCCGAGGCCTCGGCAAATCGGAATGAGTACCACTTTACATCCTTTAACGAGGATCTATTGGAGGCAAGTCCTGTGCCAGCAGGCCGCGGGTAATTCCAGCTCCCAATAGGCGTATATTAAAGTTGTTGCGGTTTAAAAGCTCGTAGTTGGATTTCAGTTCTGGACTGACGGTTCACACCGCCCGTGTGCATACTGTTCACGCTCCGAACAGCCAAAACAGCCCCGCTGGCTCGCACGGGGTGCTCTTCATCGAGTGTCCCGCGTGGCCGGCAGAGTTTACTTTGAAAAAAATTAGAGTGCTCAAAGCAGGCTACACTGACGGCCTGAATGCCTATGCATGGAATAATGGAATAGGACCTCGGTTCTATTTTGTCGGTTTTCTGAACCCAGAGGTATTATGACCTAATAGGAACAGGCGGGGGCATTCGTAAATTGCGACGCTAGAGGTGAAATCTCTGGACCGTCGCAAGACGAACTACTGCCGAAAGCATTTGCCAAGGATGTTTTCATTAATCATAGAACGAAAGTTAGAGGTTCGAAGCGATCAGATACCGCCCTAGTTCTAACCATAAACGATGCTGACCAGCGATCCGCCGGCGTTATTCCCATGACCCGGCGGGCAGCTTCCGGAAACCAAAAGTCTTTGGGTTCCGGGGGAAGTATGGTTGCAAAGCTGAAACTTAAAGAATTGACGGAAGGGCACCACCAGGAGTGGAGCCTGCGGCTTAATTTGACTCAACACGGGGGAAACCTCACCAGGCCCAGACACCGGAAGGATGACAGATTGAGAGCTCTTTCTCGATTCGGTGGGTGGTGGTGCAATGGCCGTCTCTTAGTTGGTGGAGCGATTTGTCTGGTTAATTCCGATAACGAACGAGACCTCTGGCCTACTAACTAGTCGACGGATCTCCAGCAATTAGGTGTCCCAGTTCGCAGCTTCTTCTTAGAGGGATAAAGCCGGCAATTCTAGCCGCACGAGATTGAGCAATAACAGGTCTGTGATGCCACTTAGATGTTCTGTGGCCGCACGCGCGCTACACTGAAGGGATCAAACGTGTCCTCCCCCTCCGAGAGGAGCGGGTAACCCGTGAAATCCTTTCATGATAGGGATTGGGTTTGCAATTGTCTCCCATGAAACGAGGAATTCCCAGTAAGCGCAAAGTCATGAGCTTGCCGTTGATTACGTCCCTGCCCTTTGTACACACCGCCGTCGCATACTACCGATTGAATGATTTAGTGAGGGCCTTCGGCTGGCGCTCTTGGATGCCGGGGCCCTCGGTCCGCCGTTGGGTCTCTCGCGCCTCGAGCTGACGAAAGATGTCCAAACTTGATCATTTAGAGGAAGTAAAAGTCGTAACAAGGTTTCCGTAGGTGAACACTGCGGAAGGATCATTAACGTGTTTGCTTGCAGCAAAAAAAACCAAAAAATTCGGGTGCCGGTGGTACCGACCAAAAAAAAAAAAAATTGACCGATGCATCAATTTTTGGCGCCCCGGCCTGAGAACAGGCAACAGTGCCGCAGCTCCACCCACACTCTTCTCTTCTGTCCATTGTGGACAGAGGTAGACCATTACTCACACCACCGGTACTCCAACCAACCGACGTACGCTAGGTTGGGCCGACTTTTCATCGGGCAAAGTTTCCGAATGATAGCGGTCACTTACCGTCGTCGGGAAGGTGTCACGGCTGTGGTAACGAGGTACTTCTCACAAACCTGTGACTATCTATTTAAACCCAGTATACTACGTCTTCCCACTATCCGTCTCCCGAGGCAGAGATGGCGGAAGTCTTGAAAGTCGGCAATTGAGACTGAACGTATGACCAAAAATCACAACTCTTAACGGGTGGATCACCTCGGCTCGTGGGTCGATGAAGACCGCAGCAAGCTGCGTGTCGGTATGTGAATCGCAAGAATACCAGATACATCGACAAGTCGAACGCACATTGCGGCGGCGGCACTCTCATGTGCTGCCGTCACTCCTACACGAGGGTCGGATATCAAATCCAATACATCGGCTTTGTTACCACCGGCAGAGTAGTAGTAGTAGTAGCAGCTTTGTCTCTACTCTCTCTCTCTCTCTCTACTGCGTGCGTGGCATTGACCGCCTTGGGGAGGTTCGCCTCTTTGACGAGAGTCAAATTGGCGTTCCCTAAAGATGTGCTGCCAAGCCAAAGTCATATATCTGTGGAACTTTGGTGGCAAGGACCATGTACAGACATACAACGCTTACGCGCTGTTTTGTTTGTTCGCCGTCCATGCCTGTTGCCTCGTTTCCCTCCAAGGAAGGACAGAGGCTCTGTTGCATGCTAAAGTCGAGTACATGGGCGTCTTGAAGGCGACCGGGTCGGTTTATTACTACTTACACCTCGGTTCGTTAGCTGCCAGCACCATCCTTATCAAACCTTAATGGGAACGGGCGCAACACAACCAAAAACTGGAAGCCAGTGACTACTTTATAGTAGTCCCCCGCTACTGCTCCAATGTCGACCCTAGTGTTAGGGTAGAGTACCCGCCAAATTTAAGCAGTATTAATAAGCGGAGAAAAGAAACCAACAGGGATTCCCTTAGTAAGGGCCGACTGAACTGGGGAAAAGCCCAGCGCATAACCTGGCGTCGTGACACCGGCCGCCAGGGTGTTGCGTTTCGGAGGGTCCGGCACGCAGTCTCTCACCGCCTAAGTCTATGCTTTGAAAGCGGCCACTACCCATGGAGGGTGACAGGGCCCGTGTGGCGGCGCCCGCGAGGGTACACGAGAGATGGTCGGAAAAGGGCCTCTCCGTAGAGTCGGGGTTGCTTGAAAATGCAGCCCTAAGCAGGGTGGTAAAACTCACATCTAAGGCTAAATATGACCACGAGACCGATAGCGAACAAGTACCGTGAGGGAAAGGTTGAAAAGAACTTTGAGAGAGAGTTCAAGAGTACGTGAACTACCGTTAAGAGCACAAAACGGGTGGGACCTCGAAGGTCGAACCGAGGGGATTCAGCTCGTCGGCCAAAGCCGGCTGGACGTTGGATTCCGCTTATGCGACCCTAGGAACTCTTGGAGCGTGCCCACGTTCAAGCCGGCCGCCCGGCGGGCGTATTTCCACCTCGTGATGTAGGTCGCCGCGACCCCGTTGCCTGGGGACGTCTAAGGCCCCGGGCGGACTGGTACCCCCAACGTCGTGCACTTTTATGTGCCGCGAAGGGGGGAAACCTCCGGGTGTCCTGGCTGCCACTGCGACGGTCGTGTAGCAGAGGGGCGCATCCACGCCAATACTTCCCTCTCGCGGCGTGCAAAAGGTCTCGGTGACCCACCCGACCCGTTCTTGAAACACGGACCAAGGAGTCCTAACATGTGTGCGAGTCATTGGGCGCACTAAACCCAAAGGCGCAATGAAAGTGAAAGGGGGGGTGTGTCCCCGGCTTCGGGTCGGTGGCGCCCCTCCGGGGCCGATCCCTGACCGGCCGATGCGCGGCCGGGGTCTCCCATACCAAAGCGAGGTCATTCCAAAAGAGGTTGCGCCGGGGTGAGTCCCTCTCCTCCCTGTTGTCTACCTCTGGCTTCGTGGGTTGCCCGGCGCGCTCGGTGGTCCGAGCATGCTCGCCTGTAAGCAGGGGGGCGCAGGACCGGGGACTCGCCATACCGACGCCGTCGCGCGAATCTGTTGTTGGCCTCATCGGCTCTGCTTGGGCTCTCGGTTGGTGTGCCGCGTGTCTTTGGGCGGGCCTTTGGGCGGGGGCTTCACGGCTTCTTCCTGGGTTCGTCGGGCGCGCGGTTACGCCTTCTGATCCTGCTCTGTCCGGGAGTGGCCTAGCGCGTGTGCTGTCGGCAAGTACCAGAGCAGACATGTTGGGACCCGAAGATGGTGAACTATGCCTGGCCAGGATGAAGCCAGAGGAAACTCTGGTGGAGGTCCGTTAGCAATTCTGACGTGCAAATCGATTGTCAGAGATGGGTATAGGGGCGAAAGACTAATCGAACCATCTAGTAGCTGGTTCCCTCCGAAGTTTCCCTCAGGATAGCTGGTACTCGCGGAAACAAAGGAGTTTTCATCCGGTAAAGCGAATGATTAGAGGTCTTGGGGACGAAACGTCCTCAACCTATTCTCAAACTTTCAAATGGGTGAGATGCCGAAGCTTGCTTGAATGCTGAAGCTTCGGCGACTAATCCCCCCCGAGTATCTAGTGGGCCATTTTTGGTAAGCAGAACTGGCGCTGTGGGATGAACCAAACGTCGAGTTAAGGGGCCTAAACGAATGCTCATCTAGACCCCATCGAAAGGCGTTGTTTGCTAAGACAGCAGGACGGTGGCCATGGAAGTTGGAATCCGCTAAGGAGTGTGTAACAACTCACCTGCCGAAGCAACTAGCCCTTAAAATGGTATGGCGCTCAAGCATTCTCCCGATACTCGACCGCCGGTGGCACTAAAGGCCAAGCTTCCCTCTTAGCGGGGGAGGCCAAAGGTCTCCAAGCCCCGGCGAGTAGGAGGGTCGCAGGGGGTGAGCGCTGAAGGGATCCGGCGTGAGCCGGCCTGGAGCCGCCCTGGTGCAGATCTTGGGTGGTAGTAGCAAATAGTCGAGAGAGACTTCCCTTGAAGGCGATGTGGAGAAGGGTCACATGTGAACATCAGTTGACATGGGTTAGTACGCTCCTAAGCCCAAGGGCTAAAGCCTTATCCACGCTAAGAGGCAACGGCCCCAAGCGAGTCGCGGAGGAGTTGAATGGAGGGAGAGAGGCTGCTGCTATGCTATGCTAGTAGTAGTCCTTCTCGAATCTCGTTCGCTCTCTGCAAACAACAACAAAATGAGAGATTTTTCTCAGTTGCCCAGGTTGGGAGGTTAGTGGCGAAAGGGAATACAGGTACTTATTCCGTAACCAGTGCCTGGATGCTCCAGACCGGGCCCAGTTCCTTCTCGGGCTGGCCCTTGGTGCAGGAACCCGGTAACAGGGAACCAACTCGCGTCCATCGGCGGTGGTCCGGGGAAGAGTTTTCTTTTCTGTTTAAGGCGCCGTGGTACCCTAGACGCCACTCGCAGAGCGAAAGGGTGTTGGTACACGGTCTGCCGTAGAGCGCCGCGGATTCTTGCGGCCCCCGTCACCCGCGTACACACTGCCGGTCCGTGAACATGCGAGGCAGGTAACTGCATGGGGCGAAAGCGTGGGGAGTCCTGCTGCTGTGGCGTCGCCCGTTTCGGCGGTGCGGTGCTCGCACGCACGCGGCTCCCGCGAAACACCCCAGTTTCGGGCCTGCGAGCGTACCACATATCCGCAGCCGGTCTCCAAGGTAAGAAGCCTCTGGTCGATAGACTAATGTAGGTAGGAAGTCGGCAAATTAGATCCGTAACTCTCGGGTTAAGGATTGGGCTCTGAGGATCGGGCCAGTCCGGGGCTGTGCGGGAAGCGGCGGGGGCCTGGTGTTCGGGGCGCCTGGACCTGGGCCTCAGAGGTTATGAGGTGGCGTGCGGTGATGGGTGGTCGCCGTCTACCCTCCTGGCTCCTCGCACGTTGGTGTCCGCCCCACAAACCGTAGTGCCCTCCCCAACCCCGGTGGCGGTGACCCATTCCAAATGCGGCCTCGCGTCGTACTACCTTTTGCAAAGTCCGTCAGTTGCGGCGGGCACGGTGTGTTGGGTCTCCGGGTTCGCAAAGGCGTGTTCGCGTTGAGTGTATCCACGTCCGTTCTGGGCCCTCAAAAGCCCCGGCGTGGCCTCTCGCGTCCGCTCCCGGTCTCCTCCCGCCGTCCGCGTGCTAAAAGCTGGCGCGACGGGGTTGGTACACGACGGGGATCCAATCCGCAGGGGTTTCACGCTGCACCGGCCGTGGGAGGCTTGGCACATTATTGCACGGTGTGGGATCACGGCCCAGGCGTGTCGAGAGTCAGTCTCGTGGTGCGGTTTTAGCCCTCTCCGTCACTCTTGCCGAGAGCTCGGAACGGCCTGTCTCCGGCCCTTCCGTGGAACGCGCTAGGCTGCGTGGGGCGCGGGGGCGCCGGTTCTCTCTACCGCCGGTCTTCCGGTTTGGTAGTATGCAGCAACCGTCCCCTCGCTCTCAAACCCACTTCGGCTGGCGCCCAGCGAACAACTCAGAACTGGCACGGACCAGGGGAATCCCGGACTGTCCTAATTAAAACAAAGCATTGCGATGGTCAGAGATAGATGTTGACGCAAATGTGATTTCTGCCCAGTGCTCTGAATGTCAAGTAGACAGAGATTCAACCAAGCGCGGGTAAACGGCGGGAGTAAACTATGACTCTCTTAAGGTAGCCAAATGCCTCGTCATCTAATTAGTGACGCGCATGAATGGATTAACGAGATTCCCACTGTCCCTATCTACTATCTAGCGAACCCACAGGCAGGGGAACGGGCCTGCGCCTAACAGCGGGGAAAGAAGACCCTGTTGAGCTTGAACTCCTAGGTCTGATAATGTCACTCGGAGCGGATCCGCGGCGGGCGCGAACGCACCGGTCAAGCTAACGCGGAGCCGAAACCACGCGCGCCATCC
>JAXIVD010002306.1:15000-27192 GCA_036785275.1 Cancer borealis | reverse complement strand
ACAGCAGTGGCTGTTGGTTTCTATTTTCATGAAGGTGTATAAAAACAAGACAGACATGTTTCTATTTTGGACTTGTAAATTTTCTGCATAATTTTTTGACTTGCTAACATTATTTCTGATATACTTTACAACTATAGACGATTGCACCAGACCAAGCGCCGGGGGTAGCTATGACTCTACAAGCGCGGGTAATCGGCGGGGGTAGCTATTAGTCACTTAAATAGCAAACATCATACCGTATATAAATCTTGAGGACATACTTGGATCCATTCTCTCAAGGTAGCAGCGAAAACGAAGACTACAATTTCCCACTTATAGCATTAGGTTCAATTCTCGTTTCCACAAGACAGACATGTTTCTATTTTGGACTTGTAAATTTTCTGTTAAATTTTTTGACTTGCTAACATTATTTCTGATATACTTTACAACTATAGACGATTGCACCAGACCAAGCGCCGGTAAACGGCGGGGGTAGCTATGACTCTACAAGCGCGGGTAATCGGCGGGGGTAGCTATTAGTCACTTAAATAGCAAACATCATACCGTATATAAATCTTGAGGACATACTTGGATCCATTCTCTCAAAGTAGCAGCGAAAACGAAGACTACAATTTCCCACTTATAGCATTAGGTTCAATTCTCGTTTCCACATTAAAAGCGTAATGAATATGATATTGGTGTTCAGTACGTAATATCCTTGTAAAATATATTTGGATTAACTTAGTTTCAGAGGTGACACCAAAAACCAAGATTTATTTATTTATATCTTTCCACACTCAAATCAACAGAACAGCAGCAGTACTCTCGCTACGAACCGCTTGCACTTCTGCCTCCCTAACAAGGCTAAAAAGATTTTGTCACGCATCCCGATGGCGAAATCCTCCCGGCAAACCCATATTTACATTACTACACACCCTTATCTATAGAACAGCATCCTCACTGTCATTCGCTAAGACTGCACCGTAAAAAGAATATAGAGGTTTCGTCACGCAACGTAACATCCGAAAGTAACCTCAAGACGGTCTTGTGTGCAGTTGTACACAAAAGTAACTGTCGAACTTGAACGTATCATCGAAAAATAACACGTCAGAGTCTTGTGCAGTTGCACTCAAAAACAAGTGTCGAACTTAAACGTATCATCGAAAAGTATCACAAAAGTAACCTCAAGTCGCAAAACTAACACGTCAGACAGTCTTGAGACTATAGAAATCCTCCACGTATACTGACGGTAAATCATTACAAGGCCTTTCTACTGGTATTAAAAGAAAATCTTCTTGGGCTTTACTTCTCGAGATATTTAAATTTGAAGAAAAAAAATATAATTACATTTCACCATATATATTTTACGCCACTAAACACATCCCACCCGCTAAGGGAATACATTACTTTTCTTCTACAAGTACGCAATAAAAAATTTCCAAACTAAGGCTCATTAAGAAAATCTGTTTGTAGCATTTACAAGCTCGCAGCCTACTCTATTTGCACTAAGAATATCAACGTTCTATCTTAAATACTAACACAAATACATGGTAGCATTAATAATTTTCACTCGTGGGCTCCAGCACATAGTTGCTTGTTTTAGGTAGTTTCACCTGGCCCGGTGAGATAGTCTAGGTTCATTACGGATATGTGGTGAGACAGGCTAGGAAAGTGTCTGTCTCTTTCTCTCTCTGTGTCTGTCTCTTTCTCTCTCTGTGTCTGTCTCTGTCTCTTTCTCTGTGTCTGTCTCTGTCTCTTTCTCTGTCTCTTTCTCTCTCTCTCTCTGTCTCTTTCTCTTTCTCTCTCTGTCTCTTTCTCTCTCTCTCTGTCTCTTTCTCTGTCTCTTTCTCTCCCTGTCTCTGTCTCTTTCTTTCTCTGTCTCTTTCTCTCTCTGTGTCTGTCTCTGTCTCTTTCTCTCTCTGTGTCTATCTCTGTCTCTTTCTTTCTCTTTCTCTCTCTGTGTCTGTCTCTGTCTCTTTCTCTCTCTCTCTGTGTCTATCTCTGTCTCTTTCTCTCTCTCTTTCTCTCCCTGTCTCTGTCTCTTTCTCTCTCTCTTTCTCTGTCTCTTTCTCTCTCTGTGTCTGTCTCTTTCTCTCTCTGTGTCTATCTCTGTCTCTTTCTCTCCCTGTCTCTTTCTCTCCCTGTCTCTTTCTCTCTCTGTGTCTATCTCTGTCTCTTTCTCTCCCTGTCTCTTTCTCTCTCTGTCTCTTTCTCTCCCTGTCTCTTTCTCTCTCTGTGTCTATCTCTGTCTCTTTCTCTCCCTGTCTCTTTCTCTCTCTGTGTCTATCTCTGTCTCTTTCTCTCCCTGTCTCTCTCTCTTTCTCTGTCTCTTTCTCTCTCTGTGTCTGTCTCTTTCTCTCTCTGTGTCTATCTCTGTCTCTCTCTGTGTCTATCTCTGTCTCTTTCTCTCCCTGTCTCTTTCTCTCTCTGTGTCTATCTCTGTCTCTTTCTCTCTCTGTCTCTTTCTCTTTCTCTCTCTCTGTCTCTTTCTCTTTCTCTTTCTCTCTCTGTCTCTTTCTCTCTCTGTGTCTGTCTCTGTCTCTTTCTCTCTCTGTGTCTGTCTCTTTCTCTCTCTCTGTCTCTTTCTCTTTCTCTCTCTGTCTCTTTCTCTCTCTGTCTCTTTCTCTCTCTGTGTCTGTCTCTTTCTCTTTCTTTCTGTCTCTTTCTCTCACTGTGTCTGTCTCTTTCTCTGTCTCTTTCTTTCTCTGTCTCTTTCTCTCTCTGTCTCTTTCTCTCTCTGTGTCTGTCTCTTTCTCTTTCTTTCTGTCTCTTTCTCTCACTGTGTCTGTCTCTTTCTCTTTCTTTCTGTCTCTTTCTCTCACTGTGTCTGTCTCTTTCTCTGTCTCTGTCTCTTTCTCTCTCTGTCTCTTTCTCTCTCTGTGTCTGTTTCTTTCTCTTTCTTTCTGTCTCTTTCTCTCACTGTGTCTGTCTCTGTCTCTTTCTCTCTCTGTGTCTGTTTCTTTCTCTTTCTTTCTGTCTCTTTCTCTCACTGTGTCTGTCTCTGTCTCTGTCTCTTTCTCTCTCTGTGTTTGTCTCGCGTCGCGCCGCCTCCTCCAATTTTAGTACGGGAAGGACTTACTATCCGTTACAGTTGCTAGAGGTAGGTAACCTTGTTCACTCAGAGCTCTCCCGCAGTCTCAATGCAGCAGGCGGTGAAACATTGTCCCGCGCCGCCTCCTCCAAGTTTAGTACGGGAAGGACTTACTATCCGTTACAGTTGCTAGAGGTAGGTAACCTTGTTCACTCAGAGCTCTCCCGCAGTCTCAATGCAGCAGGCGGTGAAACATTGTCCCGCGCCGCCTCCTCCAAGTTTAGTACGGTAAGGACTTACTATCCGTTACAGTTGCTAGAGGTTAGGTAACCTTGTTCACTCAGAGCCTCTCCCGCAGTCTCAATGCAGCAGGCGGTGAAACATTGTCCCGCGCCGCCTCCTCCAAGTTTAGTACGGCAAGGACTTACTATCCGTTACAGTTGCTAGAGGTAAGTAACCTTGTTCACTCAGAGCCTCTCCCGCAGTCTCAATGCAGCAGGCGGTGAAACATTGTCCGGCGCCGCCTCCTCCAAGTTTAGTACGGCAAGGACTTACTATCCGTTACAGTTGCTAGAGGTAGGTAACCTTGTTCAATCAGAGCTCTCCCGCAGTCTCAATGCAGCAGGCGGTGAAACATTGTCCCGCGCCGCCTCCTCCAAGTTTAGTACGGCAAGGACTTACTATCCGTTACAGTTGCTAGAGGTTAGGTAACCTTGTTCACTCAGAGCCTCTCCCGCAGTCTCAATGCAGCAGGCGGTGAAACATTGTCCCGCGCCGCCTCCTTCCAAGTTTAGTACGGCAAGGACTTACTATCCGTTACAGTTGCTAGAGGTAGGTAACCTTGTTCACTCAGAGCTCTCCCGCAGTCTCAATGCAGCAGGCGGTGAAACATTGTCCGGCGCCGCCTCCTCCAAGTTTAGTACGGGAAGGACTTACTATCCGTTACAGTTGCTAGAGGTAGGTAACCTTGTTCACTCAGAGCTCTCCCGCAGTCTCAATGCAGCAGGCGGTGAAACATTGTCCCGCGCCGCCTCCTCCAAGTTTAGTACGGTAAGGACTTACTATCCGTTACAGTTGCTAGAGGTTAGGTAACCTTGTTCACTCAGAGCCTCTCCCGCAGTCTCAATGCAGCAGGCGGTGAAACATTGTCCCGCGCCGCCTCCTCCAAGTTTAGTACGGCAAGGACTTACTATCCGTTACAGTTGCTAGAGGTAGGTAACCTTGTTCACTCAGAGCTCTCCCGCAGTCTCAATGCAGCAGGCGGTGAAACATTGTCCCGCGCCGTCTCCTCCAAGTTTAGTACGGGAAGGACTTACTATCCGTTACAGTTGCTAGAGGTATGGTAACCTTGTTCACTCAGAGCCTCTCCCGCAGTTATAGTGCGAGATGGTATCTCCATACATTGCTTAACGGCTAGTTACCACCTTGACGGAAGAAAACTGCGGGAGAGGCGAGCCTTGTCGCTAAGAGACTCACAATCTGGCCGTGATTAGAAATGTTGTAGTCTTACCAAATATTACCAGACTACCAGATATCACTAAGAAAAACTGAGTATACCATCGTCTTCGTCATACAATGATGCACATGATGAAATAAAAAAAATAACATTAAAACGACATTTGCTACAAAATAATTGAAGGAAAAAAAAATAGCGCATAAAGAATTTTTTCAAATGTTCTCCTTCAACTCGCTGTTTCTCACATTTATTAAGCTCGTATTGTATTTTCAAATCCAGGTTCATAATCTGCACTCATTGACGATCAGTATGATGTACCATAACAACTGATATAAAATATTGTAGTTGGTTAAAAAGGCAGATAAAAAAATACTGTCAAATCTACAAGAAAACCGTCCAAGGCGGGTTTTCAAGGATTCGAATTTAACGACCATTTAAACCACTCATTATTTTTTCCACCACCATGTGTTACATACCGTAGCCATCAGCAAGCCTTCCACTACTCGAAGCAATAATTGGAAATTCAATGTAAGCTAATATAACCGAGTTACGAAGTGGTGAAGCACAACATGTCAAAACATTTCTTTATGCGCTATTTCATTCTACCTCGATTATATTCTAATAGATAAAGAAATAAAGCTGTCAATTGTAGCTCATCATATGCACCATTCTATCACCTACACGATGGTTGTTTTCATTTTTCTAACCGACGTCTGACACTTCCGTAATAACCGATAATATTGCAACATTGTTCAACTCCATCCTCACGTCGACCCCAACCCTCACTCTCCCGGTCTTACACACCGGGAACACCTCTCACACGCCTTAACTAACACAGCGCCTCACACACACACACACACACACACACACACACACACACACAAAAAGATATATATATTTAAATCAATTCAACAAATAGAACATAGAAATCGATTCAGTTACTACTACTAACCCTCCCGATATGTAAGAGCGGGAACACCTCTCACACGCCTTATTAACTAACTAACACACAGCAGCGTCACACACACAAATACATAGAGAAGACATTAAACAAAACACACAAATTCAATCACGCACTAGTAACAACACAACAACACGGTCTTTTTATAAGTCCAAATAGGAACATGTGTGGCTTGTGGACAAACAAAAACGCTAAACAGATGCATATCCGAAGGGTGGTTTTAAAAAAGTACGGAATTCGATAAAGAATTCCATTTTTTTATCTCCACGGATACGCAAATGTGGCGGCAAACATTATACCTCTTGTATACAGCAGAAAAAAAACAATTAACATACTGTAAAGCTTGATACTACTACGTTTACCTTGTACAAACAATGTCCCGGGCTCGCAACAGAGGAGGCAGTCGTGGGTGCGAGAAACTTATCGTGGCTCTACCGCTCTCAGTCGCCGCCCGGCGCTGCCAACGGGGGAGAAACCAGTCACGAGAAACAATGGAGTGTGTGTATAGTGAGCCTCCTATATCTCCCGCGCTGCCAACCTGGAGACAGCAAGGAGTGACGAGAGAGAGTGTATAGCGAGCCGCCTCGCTCTCCCGCGCTGCCAACGTGGGACAGCAAGGAGTGACGAGAGTGGGTGTTATAACGAGCCGCCTCGCTCTCCCGCCGCTGCCAACGTGGAGACAGCAAGGAGTGACGAGAGAGAGTGTATAGTGAGCCGCCCCGCTCTCCCGCGCTGCCAACGTGGAGACAGCAAGGAGTGACGAGAGAGAGGGTATAGCGAGCCGTCCCGCTCTCCCGCGCTGCCAACGTGGAGATGGCAAGGAGTGACGAGAGAGAGTGTATAGTGAGCCGTCCCCGCTCTCCCGCGCTGCCAACGTGGAGATGGCAAGGAGTGACGAGAGAGAGTGTATAGTGAGCCGTCCCGCTCTCCCGCGCTGCCAACGTGGAGACGGCAAGGAGTGACGAGAGAGAGTGTATAGTGAGCCCGTCCCCGCCTCTCCCGCGCTGCCAACGTGGAGACGGCAAGGAGTGACGAGAGAGAGTGTATAGCGAGCCGTCCCGCTCTCCCGCGCTGCCAACGTGGAGACAGCAAGGAGTGACGAGAGAGAGGGTATAGCGAGCCGTCCCGCTCTCCCGCGCTGCCAACGTGGAGATGCAAGGAGTGACGAGAGAGAGTGTATAGTGAGCCGTCCCGCTCCTCCCGCGCTGCCAACGTGGAGATGGCAAGGAGTGACGAGAGAGAGTGTATAGTGAGCCGCCCCGCTCTCCCGCGCTGCCAACGTGGAGACAGCAAGGAGTGACGAGAGAGAGGGTATAGCGAGCCGTCCCGCTCTCCCGCGCTGCCAACGTGGAGATGCAAGGAGTGACGAGTGATGAGTGTATAGCGAGCCGTCCCGCCTCTCCCGCGCTGCCAACGTGGGGACAGCAAGGAGTGACGAGAGGGAATATTATAGCGAGCCGCCCCGCTCTCCCGCGCTGGCCAACGTGGAGACAGCAAGGAGTGACGAGAGGAGAGTGGAGAAAATGTTTCTCCCGGGCTAGGAAGACGGGACATGCTCGGTAGCGATGGGTGAGCGCGGGATGGAGTTGCCAGTGAGGAGAATCGGTCTCCCGCGCTACCAGCGCGGGGAGTTGCCGCGGAGCGGGGCTGGTTTTGGACACGAGAACGGGCCGAGGCGGGGCCCAAAGTGGCTTAAAATTTCCAATGTGGAGCGCGGGGCCAACTCGCCCCGCTCTCTTTCATGCTGCACCAAGCTTGGGCGCGGTAAAGGTAGCCGCTACCCCCAGGGAAGACTAACACGAGTTCGACCTGAAAAATATAGTAGGGAGCGAGGTTGCTGGATCAACCTCAGTGCCGTCCCTCACGCTGAATGCTGCATACGTGCGTCAGGACATCAGTCCTAACCACTTGGTTCTCTCTACCTATTACTAAGAAGGTACCGAGGCTATATACTAAGGGTGGCGGTTAGTGATTGAGATGCACTGGTGACGACCATTGGCACATCGAGCGTGTTAACGTGGTGGCGTAAAACACTGCTAGAGAGAGCAAAGGCCACGCACAACTTATATATATTTCTATAATATATACGTATACATATGAAACCACCCACATATTCTGCGTGCAGGACTTTTACGACTGTCTCATGCAACACCCCCTCTCCTTTTGGAAGAGAAGCTCCACGGCATTAGCTGTGGCTCCTCGTGGCGGCGCACATGATGATATGGTGTTAGCTAAAGCGGGGAGCCTTCAATGCAGCGACCCCCTCTTACTTTGTGATGGTTACTCACTACCCGTGCGATAACTCATCCCGTAGGTTAAAGAATCATCACTTTACCTCTCTACACTGACGCAGCTTCTAACGAACGGTCCAGTTGGAACGAAGCACACTTTTGTTTCTTTTCGTGAGCAAAGACGGGTTATAAACGTTTCCCAGCAGCTTACAAACTACTACCACAAACTTGGATGGTGTAACGTACGTTATTTCCATTCCCCCCTTAGAGAGAAGGGACGCTTGAATGGTGTAACGTACGTTATTTCCATATCACCCTTAGAGAGAAGGGACGCTAGAATGGTGTAACGTACGTTATTTCCATTCCCCCCTTAGAGAGAAGGGACACACTTGAATGGTGTAACGAAGGTTATTTCCATTTCCCCCTTAAAGAGAAGGGACGCGGCGTCGCGGGCCAATGCTGCCAATGGACGCTTAGCGCTATTACTAAACATTACAATCAAAAAGTTTTGATGTAACATAGCTACCTGGTTGATCCTGCCAGTAGTCATATGCTTGTCTCAAAGATTAAGCCATGCATGTCTAAGTACAAGCCGATTTAAGGCGAAACCGCGAATGGCTCATTAAATCAGCTATGATTCATTGGATCTGTACCCACACTTACTTGGATAACTGTGGTAATTCTAGAGCTAATACATGCACCACGTCTCTGACCGCAAGGGAAGAGCGCTTTTATTAGTTCAAAACCGGTCGGACTTCGGTCCGTCACCCCACCGTGTTGAATCTGAATAACTTGTCGCTGAGCGCACGGTCTCCGCACCGGCGCCGCCTCTTTCAAGTGTCTGCCTTATCAGCTTTCGATTGTAGGTTATACGCCTACAATGGCTATAACGGGTAACGGGGAATCAGGGTTCGATTCCGGAGAGGGAGCCTGAGAAACGGCTACCACATCTAAGGAAGGCAGCAGGCACGCAAATTACCCACTCCCGGCACGGGGAGGTAGTGACGAAAAATAACGATGCGAGACTCATCCGAGGCCTCGCAATCGGAATGAGTACACTTTAAATCCTTTAACGAGGATCTATTGGAGGGCAAGTCTGGTGCCAGCAGCCGCGGTAATTCCAGCTCCAATAGCGTATATTAAAGTTGTTGCGGTTAAAAAGCTCGTAGTTGGATTTCAGTTCTGGACTGACGGTTCACCGCCCGGTGCATACTGTCACGCTCCGAACAGCCACAACAGCCCGCTGGCTCGCACGGGGTGCTCTTCATCGAGTGTCCCGCGTGGCCGGCAGAGTTTACTTTGAAAAAATTAGAGTGCTCAAAGCAGGCTACACTGACGGCCTGAATGCCTATGCATGGAATAATGGAATAGGACCTCGGTTCTATTTTGTCGGTTTTCTGAACCCGAGGTAATGACTAATAGGAACAGGCGGGGGCATTCGTATTGCGACGCTAGAGGTGAAATTCTTGGACCGTCGCAAGACGAACTACTGCGAAAGCATTTGCCAAGGATGTTTTCATTAATCAAGAACGAAAGTTAGAGGTTCGAAGGCGATCAGATACCGCCCTAGTTCTAACCATAAACGATGCTGACCAGCGATCCGCCGGCGTTATTCCCATGACCCGGCGGGCAGCTTCCGGGAAACCAAAGTCTTTGGGTTCCGGGGGAAGTATGGTTGCAAAGCTGAAACTTAAAGGAATTGACGGAAGGGCACCACCAGGAGTGGAGCCTGCGGCTTAATTTGACTCAACACGGGGAACCTCACCAGGCCCAGACACCGGAAGGATTGACAGATTGAGAGCTCTTTCTCGATTCGGTGGGTGGTGGTGCATGGCCGTTCTTAGTTGGTGGAGCGATTTGTCTGGTTAATTCCGATAACGAACGAGACTCTGGCCTACTAACTAGTCGACGGATCTCCAGCAATTGGTGTCCAGTTCGCAGCTTCTTCTTAGAGGGATAAGCGGCAATTCTAGCCGCACGAGATTGAGCAATAACAGGTCTGTGATGCCCTTAGATGTTCTGGGCCGCACGCGCGCTACACTGAAGGGATCAACGTGTCCTCCCCCTCCGAGAGGAGCGGGTAACCCGTTGAAATCCTTTCATGATAGGGATTGGGGTTTGCAATTGTCTCCCATGAACGAGGAATTCCCAGTAAGCGCAAGTCATGAGCTTGCGTTGATTACGTCCCTGCCCTTTGTACACACCGCCCGTCGCTACTACCGATTGAATGATTTAGTGAGGCCTTCGGACTGGCGCTCTTGGATGCCGGGCCCTCGGTTCGCCGTTGGGTCTCTCGGCGCCTCGAGCTGACGGAAAGATGTCCAAACTTGATCATTTAGAGGAAGTAAAAGTCGTAACAAGGTTTCCGTAGGTGAACCTGCGGAAGGATCATTAACGTGTTTGCTTGCAGCAACAAAAACCAAAAAATTCGGGTGGCCGGGTACCGACCAAAAAAAAAAAAATTGACCGATGCATCAATTTTTGGCGGCCCGGCCTGAGAACAGGCAAACAGTGCCGCAGCTCAACCCACACTCTTCTCTTCTGTCCATTGTGGACAGAGGTAGACCATTACTCACACCACCGGTACTCCAACCAACCGACGTACGCTAGGTTGGCCGACTTTTATCGGGCAAAGTTTCCGAATGATAGCGGTCACTTAACGTCGTCGGGAGGTGTCACCGGCTGGTAACGAGGTACTTCTCACAAACCTGTGACTATCTATTTAAACCCAGTATACTACGTCTTCCCACTATCGTCTCCCGAGGCAGAGATGGCGGAAGTCTTGAAAGTCGGCAATTGAGACTGACGTAATGACAAAAATCACAACTCTTAACGGTGGATCACTCGGCTCGTGGGTCGATGAAGACCGCAGCAAGCTGCGTGTCGGTATGTGAATCGCAAGAATACCAGATACATCGACAAGTCGAACGCACATTGCGGCGGCGGCACTCTCATGTGCTGCCGTCACTCCTACACGAGGGTCGGATATCAAATCCAATACATCGGCTTTGTTACCACCGGCAGAGTAGTAGTAGTAGTAGTAGTAGTAGCAGCTTTGTCTCTACTCTCTCTCTCTCTCTCTACTGCGTGCGTGGCATTGACCGCCTTGGGGAGGTTCGCCTCTTTGACGAGAGTCAAATTGGCGTTCCCTAAAGATGTGCTGCCAAGCCAAAGTCATATATCTGTGGACTTGGTGGCAAGGACCATGTACAGACATACAACGCTTACGCGCTGTTTTGTTTGTCGCCGTCCATGCCTGTTGCCTCGTTTCCCTCCAAGGAAGGACAGAGGCTCTGTTGCATGCTAAAGTCGCGTATGGGCGTCTTGAAGGCGACCGGGTCGGTTTATACTACTTACACCTCGGTTCGTTAGCTGCAGCACCCATCCTTATCAAACCTTAATGGGAACGGGCGCACACAAACCAAAACTGGAAGCCAGTGACTACTTTATAGTAGTCGCTACTGCTCCAATGTCGACCTCGTGTTAGGGTAGAGTACCCGCCAAATTTAAGCATATTAATAAGCGGAGGAAAAGAAACCAACAGGGATTCCCTTAGTAAGGGCGACTGAACTGGGAAAAGCCCAGCGCATAACCTGGCGTCGTGACCCGGCGCCAGGGGTGTTGCGTTTCGGAGGGTCCGGCACGCAGTCTCTCACCGCCTAAGTTATGCTTGAAAGCGGCCACTACCCATGGAGGGTGACAGGCCCGTGTGGCGGCGCCCGCGAGGGTACACGAGAGATTGTCGGAAAGGGCCTCTCCGTAGAGTCGGGTTGCTTGAAAATGCAGCCCTAAGCAGGTGGTAAACTCCATCTAAGGCTAAATATGACCACGAGACCGATAGCGAACAAGTACCGTGAGGGAAAGTTGAAAAGAACTTTGAAGAGAGAGTTCAAGAGTACGTGAAACCGTTAAGAGCCAAACGGGTGGGACCTCGAAGGTCGAACCGAGGGGATTCAGCTCGTCGGCCAAAGCCGGCTGGACGTTGGGATTCGCTTATGCGACCCAGGAACTCTTGGGCGTGCCCACGTTCAAGCCGGCGCCGGCGGGCGTATTTCCCCTCGTGATGTAGGTCGCCGCGACCCGTTGCTGGGGACGTCTAAGGCCCGGGCGGACTGGTACCCCAACGTCGTGCACTTTTAGTGCCGGCGAAGGGGGAAACCTCCGGTGTCCTGGCTGCCCTGCGACGGTCGTGTAGCAGAGGGGCGCATCCACGCCAATACTTCCTCTCGCGGCGTGCAAAAGGTCGGTGACCCACCCGACCCGTCTTGAAACACGGACCAAGGAGTCTAACATGTGTGCGAGTCATTGGGCGCACTAAACCCAAAGGCGCAATGAAAGTGAAAGGGGGGTGTCCCGGCTTCGGTCGGTGGCGCCCTCCGGGGCCGATCCCTGACCGGCCGATGCCGCCGGGTCTCCCATACCAAAGCGAGGTCATTCCAAAAGAGGTGCGCGGGGTGAGTCCCTCTCCCCTGTTGTCTACCTCTGGCTTCGTGGGTTGCCCGGCGCGCTCGGTGGTCCGAGCATGCTCGCCTGT
>JAXIVD010002306.1:0-10000 GCA_036785275.1 Cancer borealis | reverse complement strand
ATCCTTGTAAAATATATTTGGATTAACTTAGTTTCAGAGGTGACACCAAAAACCAAGATTTATTTATTTATATCTTTCCACACTCAAATCAACAGAACAGCAGCAGTACTCTCGCTACGAACCGCTTGCACTTCTGCCTCCCTAACAAGGCTAAAAAGATTTTGTCACGCATCCCGATGGCGAAATCCTCCCGGCAAACCCATATTTACATTACTACACACCCTTATCTATAGAACAGCATCCTCACTGTCATTCGCTAAGACTGCACCGTAAAAAGAATATAGAGGTTTCGTCACGCAACGTAACATCCGAAAGTAACCTCAAGACGGTCTTGTGTGCAGTTGTACACAAAAGTAACTGTCGAACTTGAACGTATCATCGAAAAATAACACGTCAGAGTCTTGTGCAGTTGCACTCAAAAACAAGTGTCGAACTTAAACGTATCATCGAAAAGTATCACAAAAGTAACCTCAAGTCGCAAAACTAACACGTCAGACAGTCTTGAGACTATAGAAATCCTCCACGTATACTGACGGTAAATCATTACAAGGCCTTTCTACTGGTATTAAAAGAAAATCTTCTTGGGCTTTACTTCTCGAGATATTTAAATTTGAAGAAAAAAAATATAATTACATTTCACCATATATATTTTACGCCACTAAACACATCCCACCCGCTAAGGGAATACATTACTTTTCTTCTACAAGTACGCAATAAAAAATTTCCAAACTAAGGCTCATTAAGAAAATCTGTTTGTAGCATTTACAAGCTCGCAGCCTACTCTATTTGCACTAAGAATATCAACGTTCTATCTTAAATACTAACACAAATACATGGTAGCATTAATAATTTTCACTCGTGGGCTCCAGCACATAGTTGCTTGTTTTAGGTAGTTTCACCTGGCCCGGTGAGATAGTCTAGGTTCATTACGGATATGTGGTGAGACAGGCTAGGAAAGTGTCTGTCTCTTTCTCTCTCTGTGTCTGTCTCTTTCTCTCTCTGTGTCTGTCTCTGTCTCTTTCTCTGTGTCTGTCTCTGTCTCTTTCTCTGTCTCTTTCTCTCTCTCTCTCTGTCTCTTTCTCTTTCTCTCTCTGTCTCTTTCTCTCTCTCTCTGTCTCTTTCTCTGTCTCTTTCTCTCCCTGTCTCTGTCTCTTTCTTTCTCTGTCTCTTTCTCTCTCTGTGTCTGTCTCTGTCTCTTTCTCTCTCTGTGTCTATCTCTGTCTCTTTCTTTCTCTTTCTCTCTCTGTGTCTGTCTCTGTCTCTTTCTCTCTCTCTCTGTGTCTATCTCTGTCTCTTTCTCTCTCTCTTTCTCTCCCTGTCTCTGTCTCTTTCTCTCTCTCTTTCTCTGTCTCTTTCTCTCTCTGTGTCTGTCTCTTTCTCTCTCTGTGTCTATCTCTGTCTCTTTCTCTCCCTGTCTCTTTCTCTCCCTGTCTCTTTCTCTCTCTGTGTCTATCTCTGTCTCTTTCTCTCCCTGTCTCTTTCTCTCTCTGTCTCTTTCTCTCCCTGTCTCTTTCTCTCTCTGTGTCTATCTCTGTCTCTTTCTCTCCCTGTCTCTTTCTCTCTCTGTGTCTATCTCTGTCTCTTTCTCTCCCTGTCTCTCTCTCTTTCTCTGTCTCTTTCTCTCTCTGTGTCTGTCTCTTTCTCTCTCTGTGTCTATCTCTGTCTCTCTCTGTGTCTATCTCTGTCTCTTTCTCTCCCTGTCTCTTTCTCTCTCTGTGTCTATCTCTGTCTCTTTCTCTCTCTGTCTCTTTCTCTTTCTCTCTCTCTGTCTCTTTCTCTTTCTCTTTCTCTCTCTGTCTCTTTCTCTCTCTGTGTCTGTCTCTGTCTCTTTCTCTCTCTGTGTCTGTCTCTTTCTCTCTCTCTGTCTCTTTCTCTTTCTCTCTCTGTCTCTTTCTCTCTCTGTCTCTTTCTCTCTCTGTGTCTGTCTCTTTCTCTTTCTTTCTGTCTCTTTCTCTCACTGTGTCTGTCTCTTTCTCTGTCTCTTTCTTTCTCTGTCTCTTTCTCTCTCTGTCTCTTTCTCTCTCTGTGTCTGTCTCTTTCTCTTTCTTTCTGTCTCTTTCTCTCACTGTGTCTGTCTCTTTCTCTTTCTTTCTGTCTCTTTCTCTCACTGTGTCTGTCTCTTTCTCTGTCTCTGTCTCTTTCTCTCTCTGTCTCTTTCTCTCTCTGTGTCTGTTTCTTTCTCTTTCTTTCTGTCTCTTTCTCTCACTGTGTCTGTCTCTGTCTCTTTCTCTCTCTGTGTCTGTTTCTTTCTCTTTCTTTCTGTCTCTTTCTCTCACTGTGTCTGTCTCTGTCTCTGTCTCTTTCTCTCTCTGTGTTTGTCTCGCGTCGCGCCGCCTCCTCCAATTTTAGTACGGGAAGGACTTACTATCCGTTACAGTTGCTAGAGGTAGGTAACCTTGTTCACTCAGAGCTCTCCCGCAGTCTCAATGCAGCAGGCGGTGAAACATTGTCCCGCGCCGCCTCCTCCAAGTTTAGTACGGGAAGGACTTACTATCCGTTACAGTTGCTAGAGGTAGGTAACCTTGTTCACTCAGAGCTCTCCCGCAGTCTCAATGCAGCAGGCGGTGAAACATTGTCCCGCGCCGCCTCCTCCAAGTTTAGTACGGTAAGGACTTACTATCCGTTACAGTTGCTAGAGGTTAGGTAACCTTGTTCACTCAGAGCCTCTCCCGCAGTCTCAATGCAGCAGGCGGTGAAACATTGTCCCGCGCCGCCTCCTCCAAGTTTAGTACGGCAAGGACTTACTATCCGTTACAGTTGCTAGAGGTAAGTAACCTTGTTCACTCAGAGCCTCTCCCGCAGTCTCAATGCAGCAGGCGGTGAAACATTGTCCGGCGCCGCCTCCTCCAAGTTTAGTACGGCAAGGACTTACTATCCGTTACAGTTGCTAGAGGTAGGTAACCTTGTTCAATCAGAGCTCTCCCGCAGTCTCAATGCAGCAGGCGGTGAAACATTGTCCCGCGCCGCCTCCTCCAAGTTTAGTACGGCAAGGACTTACTATCCGTTACAGTTGCTAGAGGTTAGGTAACCTTGTTCACTCAGAGCCTCTCCCGCAGTCTCAATGCAGCAGGCGGTGAAACATTGTCCCGCGCCGCCTCCTTCCAAGTTTAGTACGGCAAGGACTTACTATCCGTTACAGTTGCTAGAGGTAGGTAACCTTGTTCACTCAGAGCTCTCCCGCAGTCTCAATGCAGCAGGCGGTGAAACATTGTCCGGCGCCGCCTCCTCCAAGTTTAGTACGGGAAGGACTTACTATCCGTTACAGTTGCTAGAGGTAGGTAACCTTGTTCACTCAGAGCTCTCCCGCAGTCTCAATGCAGCAGGCGGTGAAACATTGTCCCGCGCCGCCTCCTCCAAGTTTAGTACGGTAAGGACTTACTATCCGTTACAGTTGCTAGAGGTTAGGTAACCTTGTTCACTCAGAGCCTCTCCCGCAGTCTCAATGCAGCAGGCGGTGAAACATTGTCCCGCGCCGCCTCCTCCAAGTTTAGTACGGCAAGGACTTACTATCCGTTACAGTTGCTAGAGGTAGGTAACCTTGTTCACTCAGAGCTCTCCCGCAGTCTCAATGCAGCAGGCGGTGAAACATTGTCCCGCGCCGTCTCCTCCAAGTTTAGTACGGGAAGGACTTACTATCCGTTACAGTTGCTAGAGGTAGGTAACCTTGTTCACTCAGAGCCTCTCCCGCAGTTATAGTGCGAGATGGTATCTCCATACATTGCTTAACGGCTAGTTACCACCTTGACGGAAGAAAACTGCGGGAGAGGCGAGCCTTGTCGCTAAGAGACTCACAATCTGGCCGTGATTAGAAATGTTGTAGTCTTACCAAATATTACCAGACTACCAGATATCACTAAGAAAAACTGAGTATACCATCGTCTTCGTCATACAATGATGCACATGATGAAATAAAAAAAATAACATTAAAACGACATTTGCTACAAAATAATTGAAGGAAAAAAAAATAGCGCATAAAGAATTTTTTCAAATGTTCTCCTTCAACTCGCTGTTTCTCACATTTATTAAGCTCGTATTGTATTTTCAAATCCAGGTTCATAATCTGCACTCATTGACGATCAGTATGATGTACCATAACAACTGATATAAAATATTGTAGTTGGTTAAAAAGGCAGATAAAAAAATACTGTCAAATCTACAAGAAAACCGTCCAAGGCGGGTTTTCAAGGATTCGAATTTAACGACCATTTAAACCACTCATTATTTTTTCCACCACCATGTGTTACATACCGTAGCCATCAGCAAGCCTTCCACTACTCGAAGCAATAATTGGAAATTCAATGTAAGCTAATATAACCGAGTTACGAAGTGGTGAAGCACAACATGTCAAAACATTTCTTTATGCGCTATTTCATTCTACCTCGATTATATTCTAATAGATAAAGAAATAAAGCTGTCAATTGTAGCTCATCATATGCACCATTCTATCACCTACACGATGGTTGTTTTCATTTTTCTAACCGACGTCTGACACTTCCGTAATAACCGATAATATTGCAACATTGTTCAACTCCATCCTCACGTCGACCCCAACCCTCACTCTCCCGGTCTTACACACCGGGAACACCTCTCACACGCCTTAACTAACACAGCGCCTCACACACACACACACACACACACACACACACACACACACAAAAAGATATATATATTTAAATCAATTCAACAAATAGAACATAGAAATCGATTCAGTTACTACTACTAACCCTCCCGATATGTAAGAGCGGGAACACCTCTCACACGCCTTATTAACTAACTAACACAGCAGCGTCACACACACAAATACATAGAGAAGACATTAAACAAAACACACAAATTCAATCACGCACTAGTAACAACACAACAACACGGTCTTTTTATAAGTCCAAATAGGAACATGTGTGGCTTGTGGACAAACAAAAACGCTAAACAGATGCATATCCGAAGGGTGGTTTTAAAAAAAGTACGGAATTCGATAAAGAATTCCATTTTTTTATCTCCACGGATACGCAAATGTGGCGGCAAACATTATACCTCTTGTATACAGCAGAAAAAAACAATTAACATACTGTAAAGCTTGATACTACTACGTTTACCTTGTACAAACAATGTCCCGGGCTCGCAACAGAGGAGGCAGTCGGGGTGCGAGAAACTTATCGTGGCTCTACCGCTCTCAGTCGCCGCCCGGCGCTGCCAACGGGGGAGAAACCAGTCACGAGAAACAATGGAGTGTGTGTATAGTGAGCCTCCTATATCTCCCGCGCTGCCAACCTGGAGACAGCAAGGAGTGACGAGAGAGAGTGTATAGCGAGCCGCCTCGCTCTCCCGCGCTGCCAACGTGGGGACAGCAAGGAGTGACGAGAGTGGGTGTATAACGAGCCGCCTCGCTCTCCCGCGCTGCCAACGTGGAGACAGCAAGGAGTGACGAGAGAGAGTGTATAGTGAGCCGCCCCGCTCTCCCGCGCTGCCAACGTGGAGACAGCAAGGAGTGACGAGAGAGAGGGTATAGCGAGCCGTCCCGCTCTCCCGCGCTGCCAACGTGGAGATGGCAAGGAGTGACGAGAGAGAGTGTATAGTGAGCCGTCCCGCTCTCCCGCGCTGCCAACGTGGAGATGGCAAGGAGTGACGAGAGAGAGTGTATAGTGAGCCGTCCCGCTCTCCCGCGCTGCCAACGTGGAGACGGCAAGGAGTGACGAGAGAGAGTGTATAGTGAGCCGTCCCGCTCTCCCGCGCTGCCAACGTGGAGACGGCAAGGAGTGACGAGAGAGAGTGTATAGCGAGCCGTCCCGCTCTCCCGCGCTGCCAACGTGGAGACAGCAAGGAGTGACGAGAGAGAGGGTATAGCGAGCCGTCCCGCTCTCCCGCGCTGCCAACGTGGAGATGGCAAGGAGTGACGAGAGAGAGTGTATAGTGAGCCGTCCCGCTCTCCCGCGCTGCCAACGTGGAGATGGCAAGGAGTGACGAGAGAGAGTGTATAGTGAGCCGCCCCGCTCTCCCGCGCTGCCAACGTGGAGACAGCAAGGAGTGACGAGAGAGAGGGTATAGCGAGCCGTCCCGCTCTCCCGCGCTGCCAACGTGGAGATGGCAAGGAGTGACGAGAGAGAGTGTATAGCGAGCCGTCCCGCTCTCCCGCGCTGCCAACGTGGGGACAGCAAGGAGTGACGAGAGGGAATATATAGCGAGCCGCCCCGCTCTCCCGCGCTGGCCAACGTGGAGACAGCAAGGAGTGACGAGAGAGAGTGGAGAAAATGTTTCTCCCGGGCTAGGAAGACGGGACATGCTCGGTAGGCGATGGGTGAGCGCGGGATGGAGTTGCCAGTGAGGAGAATCGGTCTCCCGCGCTACCAGCGCGGGGAGTTGCCGGCGGAGCGGGGCTGGTTTTGGACACGAGAACGGGCCGAGCGGGGCCCAAAGTGGCTTAAAATTTCCAATGTGGAGCGCGGGGCCAACTCGCCCCGCTCTCTTTCATGCTGCACCAAGCTTGGGCGCGGTAAAGGTAGCCGCTACCCCCAGGGAAGACTAACACGAGTTCGACCTGAAAAATATAGTAGGGAGGCGAGGTTGCTGGATCAACCTCAGTGCCGTCCCTCACGCTGAATGCTGCATACGTGCGTCAGACATCAGTCCTAACCACTTGGTTCTCTCTACCTATTACTAAGAAGGTACCGAGGCTATATACTAAGGGTGGCGGTTAGTGATTGAGATGCACTGGTGACGACCATTGGCACATCGAGCGTGTTAACGTGGTGGCGTAAAACACTGCTAGAGAGAGCAAAGGCCACGCACAACTTATATATATTTCTATATATATACGTATACATATGAACCACCCACATATTCTGCGTGCAGACTTTTACGACTGTCTCATGCAACACCCCCTCTCCTTTTGGAAGAGAAGCTCCACGGCATTAGCTGTGGCTCCTCGTGGCGGCGCACATGATGATATGGTGTTAGCTAAAGCGGGGAGCCTTCAATGCAGCGACCCCTCTTACTTTGTGATGGTTACTCCACTACCCGTGCGATAACTCATCCCGTAGGTTAAAGAATCATCACTTTAACCTCTCTACACTGACGCAGCTTCTAACGAACGGTCAGTTGGAACGAAGCACACTTTTGTTTCTTTTCGTGAGCAAAGACGGGTTATAAACGTTTCCCAGCAGCTTACAACTACTACCACAAACTTGGATGGTGTAACGTACGTTATTTCCATTCCCCCCTTAGAGAGAAGGGACGCTTGAATGGTGTAACGTACGTTATTTCCATATCACCCTTAGAGAGAAGGGACGCTAGAATGGTGTAACGTACGTTATTTCCATTCCCCCCTTAGAGAGAAGGGACACACTTGAATGGTGTAACGAAGGTTATTTCCATTTCCCCCTTAAAGAGAAGGGACGCGGCGTCGCGGGCCAATGCTGCCAATGGACGCTTAGCGCTATTACTAAACATTACAATCAAAAAGTTTTGATGTAACATAGCTACCTGGTTGATCCTGCCAGTAGTCATATGCTTGTCTCAAAGATTAAGCCATGCATGTCTAAGTACAAGCCGATTTAAGGCGAAACCGCGAATGGCTCATTAAATCAGCTATGATTCATTGGATCTGTACCCACACTTACTTGGATAACTGTGGTAATTCTAGAGCTAATACATGCACCACGTCTCTGACCGCAAGGGAAGAGCGCTTTTATTAGTTCAAAACCGGTCGGACTTCGGTCCGTCACCCCACCGTGTTGAATCTGAATAACTTGTCGCTGAGCGCACGGTCTCCGCACCGGCGCCGCCTCTTTCAAGTGTCTGCCTTATCAGCTTTCGATTGTAGGTTATACGCCTACAATGGCTATAACGGGTAACGGGGAATCAGGGTTCGATTCCGGAGAGGGAGCCTGAGAAACGGCTACCACATCTAAGGAAGGCAGCAGGCACGCAAATTACCCACTCCCGGCACGGGGAGGTAGTGACGAAAAATAACGATGCGAGACTCATCCGAGGCCTCGCAATCGGAATGAGTACACTTTAAATCCTTTAACGAGGATCTATTGGAGGGCAAGTCTGGTGCCAGCAGCCGCGGTAATTCCAGCTCCAATAGCGTATATTAAAGTTGTTGCGGTTAAAAAGCTCGTAGTTGGATTTCAGTTCTGGACTGACGGTTCACCGCCCGGTGCATACTGTCACGCTCCGAACAGCCACAACAGCCCGCTGGCTCGCACGGGGTGCTCTTCATCGAGTGTCCCGCGTGGCCGGCAGAGTTTACTTTGAAAAAATTAGAGTGCTCAAAGCAGGCTACACTGACGGCCTGAATGCCTATGCATGGAATAATGGAATAGGACCTCGGTTCTATTTTGTCGGTTTTCTGAACCCGAGGTAATGACTAATAGGAACAGGCGGGGGCATTCGTATTGCGACGCTAGAGGTGAAATTCTTGGACCGTCGCAAGACGAACTACTGCGAAAGCATTTGCCAAGGATGTTTTCATTAATCAAGAACGAAAGTTAGAGGTTCGAAGGCGATCAGATACCGCCCTAGTTCTAACCATAAACGATGCTGACCAGCGATCCGCCGGCGTTATTCCCATGACCCGGCGGGCAGCTTCCGGGAAACCAAAGTCTTTGGGTTCCGGGGGAAGTATGGTTGCAAAGCTGAAACTTAAAGGAATTGACGGAAGGGCACCACCAGGAGTGGAGCCTGCGGCTTAATTTGACTCAACACGGGGAACCTCACCAGGCCCAGACACCGGAAGGATTGACAGATTGAGAGCTCTTTCTCGATTCGGTGGGTGGTGGTGCATGGCCGTTCTTAGTTGGTGGAGCGATTTGTCTGGTTAATTCCGATAACGAACGAGACTCTGGCCTACTAACTAGTCGACGGATCTCCAGCAATTGGTGTCCAGTTCGCAGCTTCTTCTTAGAGGGATAAGCGGCAATTCTAGCCGCACGAGATTGAGCAATAACAGGTCTGTGATGCCCTTAGATGTTCTGGGCCGCACGCGCGCTACACTGAAGGGATCAACGTGTCCTCCCCCTCCGAGAGGAGCGGGTAACCCGTTGAAATCCTTTCATGATAGGGATTGGGGTTTGCAATTGTCTCCCATGAACGAGGAATTCCCAGTAAGCGCAAGTCATGAGCTTGCGTTGATTACGTCCCTGCCCTTTGTACACACCGCCCGTCGCTACTACCGATTGAATGATTTAGTGAGGCCTTCGGACTGGCGCTCTTGGATGCCGGGCCCTCGGTTCGCCGTTGGGTCTCTCGGCGCCTCGAGCTGACGGAAAGATGTCCAAACTTGATCATTTAGAGGAAGTAAAAGTCGTAACAAGGTTTCCGTAGGTGAACCTGCGGAAGGATCATTAACGTGTTTGCTTGCAGCAACAAAAACCAAAAAATTCGGGTGGCCGGGTACCGACCAAAAAAAAAAAAATTGACCGATGCATCAATTTTTGGCGGCCCGGCCTGAGAACAGGCAAACAGTGCCGCAGCTCAACCCACACTCTTCTCTTCTGTCCATTGTGGACAGAGGTAGACCATTACTCACACCACCGGTACTCCAACCAACCGACGTACGCTAGGTTGGCCGACTTTTATCGGGCAAAGTTTCCGAATGATAGCGGTCACTTAACGTCGTCGGGAGGTGTCACCGGCTGGTAACGAGGTACTTCTCACAAACCTGTGACTATCTATTTAAACCCAGTATACTACGTCTTCCCACTATCGTCTCCCGAGGCAGAGATGGCGGAAGTCTTGAAAGTCGGCAATTGAGACTGACGTAATGACAAAAATCACAACTCTTAACGGTGGATCACTCGGCTCGTGGGTCGATGAAGACCGCAGCAAGCTGCGTGTCGGTATGTGAATCGCAAGAATACCAGATACATCGACAAGTCGAACGCACATTGCGGCGGCGGCACTCTCATGTGCTGCCGTCACTCCTACACGAGGGTCGGATATCAAATCCAATACATCGGCTTTGTTACCACCGGCAGAGTAGTAGTAGTAGTAGTAGTAGTAG
>JAXIVD010002305.1:52923-63186 GCA_036785275.1 Cancer borealis | reverse complement strand
CTTCTACAGTGAGAAAAACAGGCCTTTCAAAATGTTTCAACTCTCGTCTCCTGCACAACTACATCACTTTACATCGTTGAACACTAACTTTCAAAACAGTTCCTACTCATTACACTCCCTCCACGGGTAACCATTCTAACTCGTGCTGCTCAACTATAAAAAAAATTACACATAAACAATCCCTGCTTTTCACAATTTCCACGAACAACAATCCACCAATTAGTGTTTAACAATAAAAAATAACACAGTATGGTAACAAAGAAAACGACACACAACATCATCACACAAAGTTCTCGCGCTACATTACCTCTTCCTGCAAAATACGGATGTGATTGTGTATCGAACTAAAACACACCTCAACCCTATCACTTATTCCAACGCTAATAATATAATCTGTAAAGCCTCTAGTTCTCAAGGGTTCTTTCTCTCTGTTGAGTTCTTCCCACTGCGTGTGTTGGACGTACTAAAAGCAGAACTGACAGAGCACAGATTACATGACCTACTTCCTCGCTTTTCTTGGGAGTTTACACTCTTACTGTACGCGTTACTAACTCCCTTGCCTCGCCTCCTGTCTCATTCTTCTCCTTACATGTTGACTTAACTTACGCGAACCTTTGCCTCTATATTCAACTTCCTCTTGCAGACAAGTGTATAATTGGGAAACAAGAATGGTCATCAGTAATTATGTGTGTGTGTGTGTGTGTGTGTGTGTGTGTGTGTGTGTGTGTGTGTGTGTGTGTGTGTGTGTGTGTGTGTGTGTGTGTGTGTATCGCCCCTCCGCCCCACATACGAAATCACCAACACGGCTGTAGGATGTGACATGACCTTCTCTTCACAGCCTCAAGGTTTTCTATCCGCGCCACCTTCGAGCAGCTGAGAAAAGTCTTATTTAATTCCTTAATTCTACGTTTCTCTCTCTCTCTCTCTCTCTCTCTCTCTCTCTCTCTCTCTCTCTCTCTCTCTCTCTCTCTCTCTCTCTCTCTCTCTCTCTCTCTCTCTCTTTTGGCAATCATCGGTATTTAGCTACACATTCACACTTGGCCGCCACCTGTTGATCCTCCCTTGCCCTTTTCTTGGTCCCGCTTGGCTCTGACCCTCAATGGGACTCGTCACGCTGCCACAACAGGAAGTAGCCGTGTCCTTATTCACATGGCAGCCCGCGACACGCACTCGGAACACCCCCCCCCCCCCCCGCAACACGCCTCCAGGGCTAATTGCGCTATTGGTGACAGTGAAATGGGTCTAACTAATTTCAAGGACAGACAAAGAGCCATTCTGCAAATTATTACTGATGAGATATTGATATTTTTACACATGATGAATTAAGATCCATATCGGAAAGATGCAGGCAGATTGGTATAAATACAGATACACATAGAGACACGTAGACAAAGAGATAGACAGATACAGACAGGCAGGTAAGCAAGCAGACAGGTAGACAGATAGATAGACACACAAACACACACACACACAGAGGGAGAGACAATTGGAGTCAGATCCTTGCTATGTGTTCCTTTTACGAGCTAACAAACAACAAACTAGATTATTTACCATCTTCAAATCATAAGAAAACACCAGCAACCTAAAAACTCTCCTCCATCACACGATTGACTGTCAGACTCGTCTTGGCCATGTTGATAATTACCACAAGGGAAAAGACACAATTGTTTTCCTTCTCTCCTCCCCGCACCACAAGATTTCCCGCTGCTTCACTAACTACACTCGGTCTCGCGTTGCCTGAGTGAGATGCGATATGTAATAGAAGAGATGGAGGTGCCTTTGGAGGTGGCGACGAGTGGTGAAAGGAAGGCATGGACTCCTTACCTTACCTCACTCTTTTGCGGTGAGGAGTAACGAGTTTTTTTTTTTTTATGGTGCTAGTAATGGGACCCAACTGCAACATACATTCACTCACTCACTCACTCACTTACTCACTCACTCACTCACTCACTCACTCACTCACTCGCATTCTTACTCACTCACTCATTCCTCCAACATCAGCCTATGTACACAAATTCCAGCTCATAAAAAATAATTTATGGCAATAATAAGACATAATGGAAAGGAAGGGAAAAGTACCATGTTTACCTTGTACGATGAGTAGCTGAGGCTGTGGTGGCAGAGTCAATAGTGGTGAAGGCGATTGGAGCTGCGGTGATGATGGTAGTGATGGTGATGGTGGTAGTAGTAGCGGTGAGGGCGAACACGGAGGTTGTAATTGTTGCTGTGATAACATTCGCTAGGATTGTTGAAGTTCTGTTAGCGATGTTGACTATTTGGTACTCTTAATTCTATGTGTAACTCGATGGATATAGAAGCAAGGAGGCCGCGTTAAGGATACAGTATAGTGTTACAGTATCCATTTACTACACAGAGCCCTAACCAACAGGCCTTTCCTCACCCCTGCTGCTCCCAAGGGCTGTGTGGACGTCCTACTTTGAGAAAGGCTCCACGCGACTCACTTTCTGCAGTCACTAGAGTTATGTTTCTTGAAGACGATTAATCACTCTTGTGCGTGGTTTTGGAAAGTAATTGGAATTGTTTTGTCTTGAAAAAAATGTTTGTGATGTTTTTTCTAAGATTTAAGTACAGGGTGGATGCAATGTTTTTTCTCGATAGTATGTTATTCACTTTTTTCTCTCTTGCTTTTGTTATATAATCATTGGTTTTTCTTATCGAGTCAAGATGGAGGATTAAATAATTTTCTTATCACTCTCGATCCTCTCTTCTTCATAACTTGGAAAAGAGAGGTATCACGGTTCCCTCTTCTCCCCCGTCACTTATCTTCACGTGTTCCCTGCAACAAAACATAAAACATATTATATTAAATGTGTGAGGGCGGCCTGTGGGTGAAGTGTGTGGGCGCTGCGTGGGAAATGTTAACGGCTCTGGGTAAGGTGTGGGTGGCATTGAAAGATGTGGAGACTACGTAGAGGAGACAGCCCCATTAACTGAGGGAGCGAGGAGACTTAATGGAGCGGTGCATGAATAATACAGGAGGAAGGGAAGAAGTTATCTGTCTTTGTCACTGTCCCTCCCTGACCACCCCGCCCAAACAGCACCCCACACGCCTACACGCCATCTGAAACACACTTCTCGCGGCTCTCATACGAAATGGGTTAGTGAGTCAAGGCCGCGTGAGTGGAGATGCGTTGAGGGTCTAACCAAGGACAGGTGAAGAAGGGAAGATAGGAAGAAAGGAAGGAGGGAATGAAACAATTATAAACACGAATAGAAGAGAACAAATGAGTAAGGACATTTAATATACGAATGAAAATCAAAGGGAATAACATACAGAGAAGGAATGATTAGTAGAGTGAGAAGGAAAACTTTGATTACAACATAGAGGGGAGAGGGTCTGGGTGATAAGGGACGTGTGTCACCAGCAGAGGGGAAGGCGGTGGGAGAGGGGTGCGCTCTGATAAGACGACGAGGGGCTAGGCGTTAAGGGGCCTCGTTAGCCTCCACGGGCGGTAAAGCACACATTGCGAGTTGTGTCGGGATGAGGATGTGGATGAGGAGGGCTGCGTGGTACCTGCTGATTAGAATGAAGGCACGTGCAGTGGATAGTGTGGTGGGGTGTGCTCAGCGGTAATGTGGACATGGTCTGCACGTGTGGAAGTAAGTGTGTGAAATCTAGGCACGAGCGAGAGAAAAGTCGTGCAATAACAATATTCCACCATCACTAGACAACGACGGTCATGCATCCCTGTTTAGGTGGGAAGACTCTATTTCTCCCACCAAATTACCCTCGTGAATCTAAGGCTTAATTAAACACACGAATTCCTTAAGTGTATCTTTTACCACAGCGCCATCAACCTCCGATAGTGGAATGAGATGGAGTGGATGGATAGAGGAGATATGTATAGGCTATAATAGGTTACAAGTGGGAAGTAGTTAAATGTATAGGGAGAGAGTAAGAGGCATGTTGTAGTAAATGGAATTAGTGGGAAATGTAGGAAAAAAATGGAAACAGATAGGTAAGCGAGAAAAACTGATACATAATAACAGTGTGTGATGCTAGACTGGATAGGGAGACAGTATGGAATGAGGTGAGCGAAATGGAGGAGACAAGTGAATAGCATAGTGTTGGGTAACTATGAAGAAGAATGTATGGGTGAGTATATGTGGCGGAGGGGCAGGAGGTTACAGTATGGATGAGTGCGAGATCGTGAGGAACTGACGGTCATGAAGGACGTAATGGGTAAAGGTGATGGTAGAGGCGTGTGGTGGTGTGGTATGGGAGGGCATGTGGTGTGAGTGCAATTATGTGGTGGATGGGAAGAAGAATGTGACGTAGGAAGCATGTGGTATGTTGTGAGGATGATGTGTGATGTTGCAATCAGACGTGGAAAATTAAAAAACAACATCCCATTACCTTCAAAACATCAACATCACTACAAATACAAATGCAAATACAAATAGCTAAAATATTCATTTTTTGGCAAAGTTTTATTTTTGCATTTATCGACCACGCGCTAAAAGTAAATGCTTATATTAGTGTTCACATCATATTTTCTCGAAACTTTTCTCTGTAAAATAGTTATTTTATATACTTATAATAATGGGACATTTCATAAGGAGCTCAATGATGCCTTCAAATATTTCGTATCTCTGTTTGTGTGTGTATGTGTGTGTGTGTGTGTGTGTGTGTGTGTGTGTGTGTGTGTGTGTGTGTGTTTGTGTGTGTGTGTGTGTGTGTGTGTGTGTGTGTGTGTGTGTGTGTGTTTGTGTGTGTGTGTGTGTGTGTGTGTGTGTGTGTGTGTGTGTGTGTGTGTGTGTGTGAGTGTGAGTGTGTGTTTATGTGTGTATTTGCCTGTTACCTGTGGTTTGGGTATCACCAGGAAGTAAGAAACGTAAAGCGGGCAACACAGCCCTCGTTAGCCTTTATCTTAATCAGTCTTCACCCGGGAACACACAGTAACCTCACCATCCTCTTTCCATTATGTTGTGATTTGGTTTTATAATAAATTTGTTTTCAGTTTCTCTCGTGCAACAATTTAAGGTGGAGGTGGAGGAGGGTCTGAGGAGCGACCTGGAGGCCTCTTTCCCCACCTCGTCCTCCAGTGCTGCTGCTTCAAGCTCTTCCTTCCCGTCTCCCCTTCACTCTGTCTGCACCAAAAAATTCCTACGATTCCCGGGTCATCCGAGCGTCGATTTCAACCTGTGACTCCCCTCACCCAACCCGTCTTGTGACTCCCATCACAAAATCCGACTTGTGACTCCCATCACCCAACCAGAGTTGTGACTCCCATCACAAAACCCGACTTGAGACTCCCATCACCCAACCCGACTTGTGACTCCCATCACAAAACCCGACTTGTGACTCCCATCAACCAACCCGACTTGTGACTCCCATCACCCAACCCGACTTGTGACTCCCATCACAAAACCCGACTTGTGACTCCCATCAACCAACCCGACTTGAGACTCCCATCACCCAACCCGACTTGTGACTCCCATCACATAACCCGACTTATGACTCCCATCAACCAACCCGACTTGTGACTCCCATCACCCAACCCGACTTGTGACTCCCATCACAAAACCCGACTTGTGACTCCCATCACAAAACCCGACTTGTGACTCCCATCAACCAACCCGACTGGTGACTCCCATCACAAAACCCGAATTGTGACTCCCATCATCCAACCCACATCACTGCTGCTTCCCCCAGCAGCAGTGATCACCCAACACGACCAGCCAACACATCACTGCTGCTTCCCCCAGCAGCAGTGATCACCGATCACGACCAGCCAGCACATCACTGCTGCTTCCCCCAGCAGCAGTGATCACCCAACACGACCAGCCAACACATCACTGCTGCTTCCCCCAGCAGCAGTGATCACCCAACACGACCAGCCAGCACATCACTGCTGCTTCCCCCAGCAGCAGTGATCACCCAACACGACCAGCCAGCACATCACTGCTGCTTCCCCCAGCAGCAGTGATCACCCAACACGACCAGCCAAAACATCACTGCTTCTTCTCCCAGCAGCAGTGATCACCCAACACGACCAGCCAGCACATCACTGCTGCTTCCCCCAGCAGCAGTGATCACCCAACACGACCGGCCAGCACATCACTGCTGCTTCCCCCAGCAACAGTGATCACCGATCACGTACAGCCAGCACATCACTGTTGCTTCCCCCAGCAGCAGTGATCACCCAACACGACCAGCCAACATATCACTGCTGCTTCCCCCAGCAGCAGTTATCACCCAACACGACCAGCCAGCACATCACTGCTGCTTCCCCCAGCAGCAGTGATCACCGATCACGACCAGCCAGCACATCACTGCTGCTTCCCCCAGCAGCAGTGATCACCGATCACGATCAGTCAACACATCTCTGTTGCTTCCTCCAGCAGCAGTGATCACCCAACACGACTAGCCAACATATCACTGCTGCTTCCCCCAGCAGCAGTGATCACCCAATACGACCAGCCAACATATCACTGCTGCTTCCCCCAGCAGCAGTGATCACCGATCACGACAAGCCAGCACATCACTGCTGCTTCCCCCAGCAGCAGTGATCACCCAACACTACCAGCCAGCACATCACTACTGCTTCCCCCAGCAGCAGTGATCACCCAACACGACCAGCCAACATATCACTGCTGCTTCCCCCAGCAGCAGTGATCACCCAACACGACCAGCCAACATATCACTGCTGCTTCCCCCAGCAGCAGTGATCACCGATCACGACAAGCCAGCACATCACTGCTGCACCCCCCAGCAGCAGTGATCACCCAACACGACCAGCCAACATATCACTGCTGCTTCCCCCAGCAGCAGTGATCACCGATCACGACAAGCCAGCACGTTACTGCTGCTTCCCCCAGCAGCAGTGATCACCCAACACTACCAGCCAGCACATCACTGCTGCTACCCCCAGCAGCAGTGATCACCCATAACGACCAGTCAAGTCAACACACTGCTGCCATCGCTCTCTCAGCACCCAACTTGACTCGAGTCTCCCAGCACACCCTTAGTTACAGTTTCTTACACGTTAGGCAATCCGTTCACTTTTCTATTGCATTACTCTCTAAAAAAATAAATTAATAAATAAAAGACACTATTCATCTTCTGTTTTCTTTTTGATGACTTGACGACTTGATCAAGATCCCTATGGTATGTATGGATTTTGGGTAACATCACCATCTATCAGTAAGCTTTCGAACTAATTTTGCGACTGTAGTACCATCTGGCGCTGGATTTATTAACAACTACGTGTACCACCGGCCTCTATTGACTAACTTACGAACTTGTTTTTGCGACTACACTCCCATCTGGTGGCTGATTTCCGAACTAAATTTTAGGAACTGCCATCTTGTTGCTCAACAATATATTAGTCTATGACATCTGGAATTGCACTAATATAATATATTACTATCGACACATCAGTTTAAATTCTTTATAGTGGTATCGTGGAATATGAAGGTGTAGATTCAAGTTGTTGTGGTGGGTAACATCGGAAGCAGCTCGTGTATAGTGCTGAAGCCTCGTCATGCCCACCACATCCATGAGACATAAACATTTCCAGAAAGATGTAGTGATTTTAGCATCATTCCGTGATTTATTATACACAACTATGACAACGTACACCTGAAAAACCCTACGAGTAATTTTGGGGATGCATGCAGCAACTTACCCTTGCTCGGTAACCATGAGCCAGAATGCTACGACTACTATGTCCAAGTCTGTACTTTCACCTCATGGGTTCTCTTCACGCCAAAAACATAGAGCTTAGTTACTAGGCACCGAGGCTTACTTGCGTCGCGTGATAATATACGTATTTTTGCAGGTGTACACAGGCGTAATGGATGGGGTGTACCTGCATGATAGTGTGGCTCACGTTTTTAGAATTTATCTGTGTTTCCATTGGTAGACTATGAATTATTGTGATGAAAATGAAGATCAAATACAGCCATAATAGTAGTAGTAGTAGTAGTAGTAGTAGTAGTAGTAGTAATAGTAGTAGTAGTAGTAGTAGTAGTAGTAGTAGTAGTAGTAGTAGTAGTAGTAGAAGTAGTAGTAGTAGTAGTAGTAGTAGTAGTACTAGTAGTAGCAGTAGTAGTAGTAGTAGTAGTAGTAGTAGTAGTAATAGTAGTAGTAGTAGTAGTGGTAGCAGTAGTAGTAGTAGTAGTAGTAGTAGTAGTAGTAGTAGTAGTAGTAGTAGTAGTAGCAGTAGTAGTAGTAGTTGTAGCAGTAGTAGTAGTAGTAGCAGTAGTAGTAGTAGTAGTAGTGGTAGTAGTAGTAGCTGCAGTAGTAGTAGTAGTAGTAGTAGTAGTAGTAGTAGTAGTAGTAGTAGTAGTAGTGGTAGTAGTAGAAGTATTATTATTATTATTATTATTATTATTATTATTAGTAGTAGTAGTAGTAGTAGTAGTAGTAGTAGTAGTGGTAGTAGTAGTAGTGGTAGTAGTAGTAGTAGTAGTATTAGTCAATCAATCAATCAATATACTTTATTTCATAATACATATATTACATAAGACATATGTTACATAAACACAAGTAGTCATAATAATCATTCAATAATAAAAAATAACCTACTCATATTTTTTCTAGCTACTGATTTTATACTATACGTACATAAAAATAAATAATCTTATATGGGATTAAAATCCAAAAAATACACATGGTCCTTTTCTTTCCTCATGTGTCTGTACCCACTGAATCCTTGATGACAGAACGTCCATGTCTTCATTAAGTATCTCAACACCATACACTGTTCTAAAATTCTTAATAATATTTCCAACACAGAAGCCTTCCTTAATGTACGGGATATTATGTCTTATGACTGGATTATGATTCTTGATTATTCTTTTAATATACTTTGCCTGAACTTTAGCCACATGATGATTCAAAAGAAGTTGATTGCATCCCTCCGCTGTGATATGACTACTGGCAAAGGATGGCACTCCATACATCTTCTTCAGAGACCTGCTAAATGCGACAATAAAAGTTTTAAAAATACCGTAATTAAAAGTTCTAAAATGTGTCCACAAACTAACACCGTAATCGGGCTTACAGTATGCATTAAAAAGATATAATAAAGCATCTCTATTTACAAAACAATAATCTCTTAAAATACTGTTAAAAGAAGCATAAAAACAGTTTAATCTAAAGCTGACATAATCTTCATCTCTGAAATTATATAGCAACTTATATCCCAAATATTTAAATGAATTCACAACTTGGAGCAAATCACCATTAAGAACAATATTTTGTAAACTATTATCTTTTTTATTAGAAAAAATCATGCATTTAGTCTTGTTCTTATAAACATTTTTTTTCATTAATTGAAGTACAAAGTTTACCATAAAGAGTATTCATAGCAGATGCATTCTGAGCCAGTAGTACTAAATCATCAGCGTAGGCTAAAATATTACATCTCATATCACCAAGTTTGCATCCGACCTCTGTTTGAGAAATATCACTGATTATTGAATCTATATAGAAATTGAATAAGAAGGGCGAAAGGATCCCTCCCTGACGTACACCTTTATCAATATAGTTGTAACTACTATATGCACCACGCCATTTAACAGTTGCTTTCTGATTTCTGAGATACTGCATTATAATAAGTATAATATCAATAGGTTCATCACAATTAAATAGATTATCTGCCAAAATAAATTGATCAATGTTGTCGAATGCTTTGCTCAAATCGACAAAAGTAGCCATTGCAGATTGTTTGTGTCTTGTATATTTCCACATAACCTCCTTCAACACAAAACATGCATCCGTAGTGGACGAACCAGACTTAAAACCAAATTGCCTACAATTTAAAAACACCTCGGATAAAACGTCTAAAAGATACATTTCAAATAATTTCAAAATACATGAAGATTGCATGACTGGTCTATAATTACATGATTCTGTAGAGTTTTTCATTGAATCTTTTAGAATGGGTGTAATTGTACCCTTTAAAAGGTTCACAGGAAGATAACAATGTATAAAATATAAGTTAAAAAACCGAGCTAAAATCGCTAAAAACGAAGTGGAAGCATTTTTTTTTTTTACAAATATAAAATGAATTAGATCATGACCTTGACCAGTGTTAAGACGAGCAACAAGTTTCCTGATAGTCTCAGAAGATACACACATATTCATTTTTCGCCGAAAGTGCCACTGTTCTTTAATTCTATCACATAAAGCAGAATCTAGGTCAATAAAGTAGTTCTGTTGACTTGGGATAAATTTATCAAAAAATAAACCAGCAATATCTGAGTCTATGTTTTTTCCATCAATAATGTTCG
>JAXIVD010002305.1:32923-37923 GCA_036785275.1 Cancer borealis | reverse complement strand
AACTTTCACGCTTATCCCTGGGCTTCACCACGGTGGTAGCCACTTCACTCTGACAGTGAATCTTCTTCTTCTGCACTCCTCCCAGGTGCTGCAACTTCTCCGCAAGCAGCACACCGCACTGCCCCCAGTGCTCTGCGAGAACCACCAGTTCCGAGCCCAGAACCTTGGTGGTCTCCTCCCCTGGTGCAAGGGTACCATACTTGGCCTTCTGGTCATAGTATTTTCTTCTCCTCTTTGGCACGGCTCTAAGATGGTGCGGAGTAACTTCCAGCGCCTTCACCAGTCCTTCCCGAGAACTTAACCCGTTCCTCAGGAATGACTCCGGGCGGTCAGAGTGGGGAGCACACCAGGCTTCCCTCACCAAGTCCAAAGGACCACGCACCCGATGCCCAAACACCAACTGAGTCAGGATCCTGGTGGAAGAAGGATCCACAGCGAGAATAGGATACAGGGGTGCAACAGGGGGATTTTGGTTGGGTTTGCCCACCATCTGACAGGTGTGACAACTCCTAAGCAACTCTGTAATCTCTCTGGCCATACCTGGCCACCAGAAATTGCCCCGCAGTCGGGCGAGAGTTTTGTGGACACCCAGGTGTCCAGCCATAGGTCCCTCGTGTGCTAACAGCACCAGGGCCTCCCTCAAATCCTGGGGCACTACCACCTGTAGAACATCACTCCCATTACTCTCCCTCGACCTGCGGTGTAACACCCCCTTCTGCAGCAGGAACTCCTCTATTCCCCTTATCTCCTTTTCCACCTTAGCAAAACAAGAGGCCAATTCTGGGTCCCCTTTCTGTCCCTTGATGAGCAACGCCGGCTCAATACAAGTAAGGTTGGACGGGACCACAGAATCTGTCGGCAGGGGCGGTACCGACACTTCCCGGGTTCTGTCCCGGGGCCTAAGGCGTGGTGTGGACTCATCCACCACTTCCTCATCGGCCAAAATGGGTGGACCCTCCAGGTGGGCCTCACCCGTCAAACAGTCACCAGACAAGGGAACAGCCTGTTCCCTGTCTCCGGTACACTCCGCAGGGATGGGAGTCTCCAACTCCCCCGCAGAGTTGGAAGTCTCCCCTCCCTCGGAGGTGACCCCCAACAAACTGTTTGACACACCGGACTGAGTACCGAGACCCACAGCCTCACAACCAGGAAACACCACCGCTTGGGTGCTTCCTCCGAGGTGCCCCGCAGAGTGAGGAATACGAGCACAAGACTCCTCTACCCTCAACACTCCTTCCTCACCCTCGGCGACAACCTCTACCGAGTCAGATGCTTCTATGGGTGGCTCTGCACCGCGGCAGTCAGCCCCCACACCTTGACTCACTGGAGAGCCCGGCTCTGGCTCATCCAGTTGACAAACACTGCTCTCGTTTGACGGTGACCCTGCTATGTCGCAGTCAGCCCCTAGAGTAGCAGCCGGTTCCACCCGTCTAGCCTGAGACCGGGTGACAACCCCAACAACTTCCTCCTCACTGCCCTCCAACACCGGTGACCCTGCCTCTTTGCAGTCGGCCCCAGGAGCGGCAGCTTCTTCCTCACCACTATTCTCCTCTTCTGGTAGCCCTGCTCTGTTGCAGTCGGCCCCAGGAGCAACAACCTGCATCACCCTCTCGATCTGCGACCGGGTGACAACAGCAACAGGGTCGGGCACACTATGCCCCGACACCTCAGAAGCCTCACCTCCCGTAGGGGTGGGCACCCAAACTCTCCCTCCTGCTAGGTCATTCCCTAGCAGGAAATCAACACCTGCCACAGGCAGTTGTTCCGCCACTGCCACTTGAGCCGAAGTGGTGATCAGTGGACACGACAGCTCCACCTCAGCCGTCACAAACTTCTCGACAGCGTTGAGGCCCCTACACAACACTGCCTTTGAAGAAGTCACCTTAGTCCCGGTGACATTTCGGCACACGGACTGTTGTGCGCCAGTGTCTCGCAAGACAGTGACAGGATACTCGCTCCCGTCAATCTCAACAGTGCCCCCACACAGAAATGGGCGACACCAATCCAGCTCCGAGTCAGCTGGAGTCACAGAAGCAACAACAGGGGGGGAAACAGGTGAAACCGCCTGAAACCCCTCCTCACAATCCAACACAGGCCCATCAAAAGCTTTATCTCCTTCGTGAACCTTAGGAGCGAGCAGCCTCTCCTCACGACCCTGGTCAGGCCACACCAGCAAGGCAACTGGTTTCTGGGGTGTCTTGGAGGGGCCCGCTGTCACAAGTTTGGGACATTGAGATCGAAAATGCCCTTGGCATGGCAGTTATAGCACGTAGGTTGGTTATCGTACTTTGGAGTACTAAAGGTCATCTTTCCTCCTGACCCTCCTTTTGGCCCTGAAGGGGCAGCGGGGGATTGAGACTTAGCAAACCCGCTCTTATTGCCAAAGCCGTGACTGCGGGGAGGGGAACGTGGAGCACCAGAACCAGCACTACCACCGCCCCCTGGCCCTCGTGGTCCTCCCTCCTTAAATCCACCGCCAGCACGAGGCTCCGAACGATGGGCTAACACATGGTCGTCAGCCCAGGTGGCAGCCTCCTTTAGCGTCTTAAAACGCTTCTCCCGCAGGTGAGGCACCAGTTCCTTGTCAGCAGCATTTATAAACTGCTCCATGACCATCAACTCCTCCAGGTCGCGGAGAGTATCCACTCCCTCACTCATGATCCATCTCTTAAATGCTTGCTCTAAATGGCGGATACACTCGAGGTAAGAATCTCCGGGTCTCTTTTTCCCACCTCTAAACCTTAGGCGATAGGCTTCGGGCCGCAGCTCGTAAGCCCTCAATATATCAGCCTTAAAGTCCTCATAACTTTCCAGATCTTCCACCGACATATTGTCGTAGGCCTCCAATGCTCTGCCTTTTAGCTTATTGGCCACTAGGCCAACCCATCTTCCTTCTGGCCAACCAAACTCAGCCGCCTTCTTTTCAAACCTCCTAAACCATTCTGCTACCTTCTGCTCGTCAAAGTCAGGAATGAGCTGCAGACTCCTTACCATCTGGCGCTCAACTGAGTTCTCCTCTCCTTCTCCTCCCTTATGAGTTGACTTGGCCCCAAGTCTAGATCTTTCCCACTCAAATTCTCTGTGCTTCTCTATCTCCAACCTTCTGACTTCTAGATCTAGTCTTCTCGCTTCTCTCCTCTCTTCAGCTTCTAACGCCAACCTTCTCGCTTCAGCTTCCATCTTTCTCGCTTCGTTCGCGGCTTCTATCTCCATCCTCTTCATTTCTAATTGGAATCTCCATTCCTCCGCCATTCCGACTGACTGGAGATTGTTAGCAACACTGGCAGCTGGGCTCACTCTCCTGGAACCCATTACGTTCTCACAAGAACTAATACGGCCCATTGTATGCTGCAGGGGCTGTTCAGGCACTTCCTGAGCAAAATTGAATTGTCCTGTGGTACTATGCTCACTAACAGGACTAACAGGCCGATCTTCACCTAGGCATGGCTGTTCACTAACGCCACGTACAGGACTGGCTCGGGCCGAGCCATCCTCAAAGGAAGTAATTACATCACGGTTGTCTTCCATCGTTACAGTGTGTGTGGGCTCACACTAACACTGCATTCCTACTCACTGTAATTCTTTAGAATCCTGGCGAGGTCGCCAATTTTGTTACGGTCACACCGTAACGGACACGATTCTTATGCCCTAGTGCTGCCGGGTGTCCACTTATGAACAACCCAGTCACAACCACGTTACGGGCGTGTACGAACTGTAGTGCTGATGTTTATACGTCCTTTTAACCCACCAAAGGACAAGGAAAGTCGACTATCCCGTAGGACTAGTCACTCCGAGGGCCACACGCCGGTGGCTGGACAATAGGCTTTAAACAAGAAGTGCCTGGTTAAGGAACTTATGCACTCTTAGCCCCCAAACATAGCACCTACAGCCATTCCGTTAACATTAAGAGGTCGCCAGTTCTTTTAACCCTCCAAAGAACAAGGAATCTCCCAGTAGTAACCACCTTCTCCTCCTTACATTATAAAGAGACTTACAGTGAGCACGAGATTACAGTGCCTAGACAAGGAGCTATCGCTCCAACCAGAATACCGCCCACAAGGTGTCTTTCCACCCACTTCTGGTTGAATAATAACTCCTCTCGACTCTAATAACACCCTGCAAAGTAGCCTCCTGCGAGGGGACTCCGTACAGTGCGTTATATGAGTCGTAATTAATTAACACTAAGACGGGATTACTCTTCGTCTGTGTTATCAAACAAGAGGCCCCAGATGACAGGCTCTCTCTCTCTCTCTCTCTCTCTCTCTCTCTCTCTCTCTCTCTCTCTCTCTCTCTCTCTCTCTCTCTCTCTCTCTCTCTCTCACAATGAGGACAACGAAGACAACGCCGAAAAAAGCAAACAACGCCGACAAAGCAGACAACGCAGACAACGCCGACAACGCAGACAACGCCGAAACTACTTCCCCGAGACTGAACAGTCTGACAAAATTCTAGGTGGAGCTCACCGCTAGCTAGGTGTTAATGATACTGTCACCACACTCGTCTCAGTGCTCTGGCTTGTAACCGTTTCCTCTACAGACAGGGTCCTGCTGTCTAGCTACACAAATATATCCCTTATCTAATAGGCCAAACAGATAACCCACTCCCTTAAATATGAGGAGGTTACAGGCAAAATAATGCCAATTTGTGGGGAGCTCAGAGCGCGAGGTGTTCTTGGTGACGGCTAGCGGCTAACTAAATCTCTCACGGCATCTCAGCTCCCAGCTACCCAGGCAGAGATGCCAAATCGCACCACCGGCGCGCCGTGTTTCTCACACACTGCGCCGCATCGACAAACATAGCCTAATAAGATGCTTTCTTTCACAAAATCACTACAGGCCATGGAGACGATGTAGGACAATAACAAACATACGAGAGGATGCAGAAAGGAATTGTCTACAAGATAGGAACCCAAAGAAGAAAGAAGGAAAGTTAGGAAAATTAGGAGAACGAAGAGAAGATAAAACATTTAACAAGCCTCGCCTTAATACGCGCTGGCAACT
>JAXIVD010002305.1:20000-32723 GCA_036785275.1 Cancer borealis | reverse complement strand
ATATATAATTATATAAATATATATATATATATATATATATATATATATATATATATATATATATATATATATATATATAAATATATGTATATATATATATATATATATATATATATATATATATATATATATATATATATATATATATATATATATATATTGTTGCGGACCACGCCCGTCACCATAACATCGTCTGGTGAACATGGGAGTCAAGCCCCGCAGAGGAATGAAGATTCCCTGAGAGCGAGAAGGAAGAATGTTAGGCTGGGGAAGGCGTGAGTCAGACAAAGAATGAGATTGAAGTTTCTCTGAGAAGGAGTGGAAAGGCATACGAGGTGTCGTAGAGGGTGTGTACTTTCCACATACGTGGGAGTGTACTTTGTGTCAGCTGGGTGCGGCTGGGCATGGAAGAGAGTTACATTCTTTGTGTTAGTGGGGAAGCAGAGAATGTGAAGATAAAGAGAAGGGAAGTATTAGACTTACGAGGTTACGAGACATGATAACGGGTTACGTCTTTGTGTAACTGACCACGTGGTCCCCAGCCAAGACCAGACGTTGAGATAGAGAGAGGAAATGCGCGGGAAGTGTATCTCAAGGTCACGTAGTCAGGCGTGGCGGGAGAGGGAGAGAGTGAGTTGCCAGCGAGTATTAAAGCGAGTCTTACTGAATCTTTCACTTTAATTTCAGTTCTTCTCATTCTTCTAATTTTCCTGACTTTCCCTCTTTCTTCTCTGTGTTGCAAGGTGTGCTGTCCTGTGGAGCGTTCTTTTCTGTTTCCTCTGGTGTGTTTGTCATTGATTTAAGTTGCTTGAGAGCGGAGCAATGATTTTGTGAAGACAAGAGTTTGACTAGCCTCATTGTGAGAGAGAGAGAGAGAGAAAGAGAGAGAGAGAGAGAGAGAGAGAGAGAGAGAGAGAGAGAGAGAGAGAGAGGGGGAGAGAGAGAGAGAGAGAGAGAGAGAGAGAGAGAGAGAGAGAGAGAGAGAGAGAGAGAGAGAGAGAGATGGGAGCGTGGGCCGGCCCGAGGAAGGTGGCCGAAATTAGGGAGCTTTAACTGGCAACATTCCGTGGGGAGGCTAGAGAGACCGTGGTTATGCGCATGTGATTCAGTTATCCGCTAGCCGTCACCAAGAACACCTCGCGCTCTGAGCTCCCCACAAATTGGCATTATTTTGTCTGTAACCTCCTCATATTTAAGGGAGTGGGTTATTCGACCGGCCTGTTAGATAAGGGGTATATTTGTGTAGCTAGACAGTAAGGCCCTGTCTGTAGAGAAAACGGTTACAAGCCAGAGCACTGAGACGAGTGTGGTGACAGTATAATTAACACCTAGCTAGCGGTGAACTCCACCTAGAATTTTGTCAGACTGTTCAGTCTCGGGGAAGTAGTTTCGGCGTTGTCTGCGTTTGTCGGCGTTGTCTGCGTTTGTCGGCGTTGTTTGCTTTTTCGGCGTTGTCTTCGTTGTCCTCATTGAGAGAGAGAGAGCCTATCATCTGGGGTCTCTTGTGCGATAACACAGACGAGGAGTAATCCCGTCTTAGTGTTAATTAATTACGACTCATATAACGCACTGTACGGAGTCCCCTCGCGGTAGGCTACTTTGCAGGGTGTTATTAGAGTCGAGAGGAGTTATTATTCAACCAGAAGTGGGTGGAAAGACACCTTGTGGGCGGTATTCTGGTTGGAGCGATAGCTCCTTGTCTAGGCACTGTAATCTTGTGCTCACTGTAAGTCTCTTTAGAATGTAAGGAGGAGAAGGTGGTTACTACTGGGAGATTCCTTGTTCTTTGGAGGGTTAAAAGAACTGGCGACCTCTTAACATTAACTGTAGCTGTAGGTGCTGTGTTTGGGGGCTAAGAATGCATAGGTTTCTTAACCAGGCACTTCTTGTTTAAAGCCTATTGTCCAGCCACCGGCGTGTGGCCCTCGGAGTGACTAGTCCTACGGGATAGTCGACTTTCCTTGTCCTTTGGTGGGTTAAAAGGACGTATAAACATCAGCACTACAGTTCGTACACGTCCGTAACGTGGTTGTGATTGGGTTGTTCATAAGTGGACCCCCGGCACTAGGGCATAAGAACCGTGTCCGTTACGGTGTGACCGTAACAAAATTGGCGACCTCGCCAGGATTCTAAAGGATAACAGTGAGTCGAAAAACAGTGTTAGTGTGTTGTTAGTGTGAGCCCACACACACTGTGACAATGGAAGACAAACGTAATGTAATTACTCCCCTTGAGGATGGCTCGGCCCGAGCCAGCCCTGTACGTGGCGTTAGTGAACCGCCATGCCTAGGTGAAAAAAGGCCTGTTAGTCCTGTTAGTGAGCATAGTACCACAGGACAATTCAATTTTGCTCAGGAAGTGCCTGAACAGTCCCTGCAGCATATAAAGGGCCGTGTTGGTTCTTTTGAGAACGTGATGGGTTCAAGGAGAGTGAGCCCAGCTGCCAGTATTACTGACAACCTCCAGTCTGTCGGAATGGCGGAGGAATGGAGATTCCAACTCGAATTGAAGAGGTTGGAGATAGAAGCTGCGAACGAAGCGAGAAGGTTAGAAGCTGAAGAGAGGAGAGAGGCTAGAAGGTTGGAGATAGAAGCGAGAAGATTAGAAGTTGAAGAGAGGAATGAAGAAAGAAGATTAGATCTAGATGTCAGAAGGTTGGAGGTGGAGAAGCATAGAGATTTTGAATGGGAAAGATCTAGATTTGGGGCCAACTCAACTCATAAGGGAGGAGAAGGAGAGAACTCAGTTGAGCGCCAGATGGTAAGGAGTCTGCAGCTCATTCCTGACTTTGACGAGCAGAAGGTTGCAGAATGGTTTAGGAGGTTTGAAAAGAAGGCGGCTGAGTTTGGTTGGCCAGAAGGAAGATGGGTTGGCCTTGTGGCCAATAAGCTGAAAGGCAGGGCATTGGAGGCATACGATAATATGTCGGTTGAAGATTTAGAAAGTTACGAGGATTTTAAGGCTGACATCTTGCGGGCTTACGAGCTGCGGCCCGAAGCCTATCGCTTAAGGTTCCGAGGTGGGAAAAAGAGACCCGGAGATTCTTACCTCGAGTGTGCCCGCCATTTAGAGCAGGCATTTAAGAGATGGATCATGAGTGAGGGAGTGGATACTCTCCGCGACCTGGAGGAGTTGATGGTCATGGAGCAGTTTATAAATGCTGCTGACAAGGAACTGGTGCCTCTCCTGCGGGAGAAGCGTTTTAAGACGCTAAAGGAGGCTGCCACCTGGGCTGACGACCATGTGTTAGCCCATCGCTCGGAGCCTCGTGCTGGAGGTGGATTCAAAGAGGGAGGACCACGAGGGCCAGGGGGCGGTGGTAGTGCTGGTTCTGGTGCTCCACGTTCCCCTCCCCGCAGTCACGGCTTTGGCAATAAGAGCGGGTTTGCTAAGTCTCAATGCCTTCAGGGCCAAAAGGAGGGTCAGGAGGAAAGATGACCTTTAGTACTCCAAAGTACGATAACCAACCTACGTGCTATAACTGCCATGCCAAGGGGCATTTTCGATCTCAATGTCCCAAACATGTGATAGCGGGCCCCTCCAAGACACCCCAGAAACCAGTTACCTTGTTGGTGTGGCCTGACCAGGGTCGTGAGGAGAGACTGCTCGCTCCTAAGGTTCACGAAGGAGATAAAGCTTTTGATGGGTCTGTGTTGGATTGTGAGGAGGGGGTTCAGGCGGTTTCAACTGTTTCTCCCCTGTTGTTGCTTCTGTGACTCCAGCTGACTCGGAGCTGGACTGGTGTCGCCCATTTCTGTGTGGGGACACTGTCGAAATTGACGGGAGCGAGTATCCTGTCACTGTCTTGCGAGACACTGGCGCACAACAGTCCGTGTGCCGAAATGTCACCGGGACTAAGGTGACTTCTTCAAAGGTAGTGTTGTGTAGGGGCCTCAACGCTGTCGAGAAGTTTGTGACAGCTGAGGTGAAGCTGTCGTGTCCACTGATCACCACTTCGGCTCAAGTGGCAGTGGCGGAACAACTGCCTGTGGCAGGTGTTGATTTCCTGTTAGGGAATGACCTAGCAGGAGGGAGAGTTTGGGTGCCCACCCCTACGGGAGGTGAGGCTTCTGAGGTATCGGGGCATAGCGTGCCCGACCCTGTTGCTGTTGTCACCCGGTCGCAGACCGAGAGGGTGATGCAGGCTGTTGCTCCTGGGGCCGACTGCGACAGAGCAGGGCTACCAGAAGAGAAGAACAGTGGTGAGGAAGAAGCTGCCGCTCCTGGGGCCGACTGCAAAGAGGCAGGGTCACCGGTGTTGGAGGGCAGTGAGGAGGAAGTTGTTGGGGTTGTCACCCGGTCTCAGGCTAGACGGGTGGAAACGGCTGCTACTCTAGGGGCTGACTGCGACATAGGAGGGTCACCGTCAAACGAGAGCAGTGTTAGTCAACTGGATGAGCCAGAGCCGGGCTCTCCAGTGAGTCAAGGTGTGGGGGCTGACTGCCGCAGTGCAGAGCCACCCATAGAAGCACCTGACTCGGCAGAGGTTGTCGCCGAAGGTGAGGAAGGAGTGTTGAGGACAGAGGAGTCTTGTGTTGGCATTCCTCACTCTGCGGGGCACCTCGGAGGAAGCACCCAATCGGTGATGTTTTCTGGTTGTGAGGCTGTGGGTCTCGGTACTCAGTACGGGCCCCAGCCTGGTGTGTCAGACGGTTTGTTGGGGGTCACCTCCGAGGGAGGGGAGACTTCCAACTCTGCGGAGGAGTTGGAGACTCCCACCCCTGCGGAGTGAACCGGAGACAGGGAACAGGCTGTTCCCTTGTCTGGTGACTGTTTGACGGGTGAGGCCCACCTGGAGGGTCCACCCTTTTTGGCCGACGAGGAAGTGGTGGATGAGTCCACACCACGCCTCAGGCCCCGGGACAGAACCAGGGAAGTGTCAGTACCGCCCCTGCCGACAGATCCTGTGGTCCCGTCCAACCTTACTTGTATTGAGCCGGCGTTGCTCATCAAGGGACAGAAAGGGGACCCAGAATTTGCCTCTTGTTTTGCTAAGGTGGGAAAGGAGATAAGGGGAATAGAGAAGTTCCTGCTGCAGAAGGGGGTGTTACACCGCAGGTCGAGGGAGAGTGATGGGAGTGATGTTCTACAGGTGTTAGTGCCCCAGGATTTGAGGGAGGCCCTGGTGCTGTTAGCACACGAGGGACCTATGGCTGGACACCTCGGGGTTCACAAAACTCTCGCCCGACTGCGGGGCAATTTCTGGTGGCCTGGTATGGCCAGAGAGGTTACAGAGTTGCTAAGGAGTTGTCACACCTGTCAGATGGTGGGGAAACCCAACCAAAATCCCCCTGTTGCACCCCTGTATCCTATTCCCGCTGTGGATCCTTCTTCCACCAGGATCCTGAATCAGTTGTTGTTTGGGCACCGAGTGCGCGGTCCGTTGGACCTAGTACGGGACGCCTGGTGTGCTCCCCACTCGGATCGCCCAGAGTCATTCCTGAAGAACGGGTTACGTACTCGGGAAGGACTGGTGAAGGCGCTGGAAGTGGCTCCGCACCATCTTGGAGCCGCGCCAAAGAAGAGGAGAAGATCCTATGACCAGAAGGCCAAGTATGGTACCTTTGCACCGGGGGAGGAGACTACCAAGGTTCTGGGCTCGGAACTGGTGGTTCCCGCAGAGCACTGGGGGCAGTGCGGTGTACTGCTTGGGGAGAGGTTGCAGCACCTGGGAGGAGTGCAGCAGAAGAAGATTCACTGTCAGAGTGAAGTGGCTACCACCGTGGTGAAGCCCAGGGATAAGCGTGAACGTTCTGTTCAGTTCGCCTGCGGCTCTGACGAAGACCAGATTGAAGAGCAGCTGAACGCCACCCCAAAGGAACACTCTGATCCTTCTGCCGAAATACCAGAGCAGGCCCCCAAGAAAGATGCGAGCCCCGCGGGAGAAGAAGAAGTACATCCTGGGTGCAAGACGTTTTGGCTTCCTCTTGACTTCCTGTCTATGAAGTCCACTGGCCGTGGGAAAAGACGTGGCCGTGGGACAGGTGTACTTGGTGAGAATACGAGTGGCAGGTTCTTTTCACGAACTGTGCCGGGGAGATGGCCTGTTTCGTGGCCGAGAGGGCAGAGAAGATGGTGGCCGACTGCTTGTTGCGGGCCCGGGAATCACTCTTGCTGCTTAAAAATTTTGAAAGTCTGTGAGGCTTACAAAATTTTTCCTTTAAGGGGGGGGGGGTGTTGCGGACCCCGCCCGTCACCATAACATCGTATGGTGAAGATGGGAGTCAAGCCCCGCAGAGGAATGAAGATTCCCTGAGAGCGAGAAGGAAGAATGTTAGGCTGGAGAAGGCGTGAGTCAGACAAAGGAATGAGATTGAAGTTTCTCTGAGGAGAAGGAGTGGAAAGGCATACGAGGTGTCGTAGAGGGTGTGTGCTTTCCACATACGTGGGAGTGTACTTTGTGTCAGCTGGGTGCGGCTGGGCATGGAAGAGAGTTACATTCTTTGTGTTAGTGGGGAGGCAGAGAATGTGAAGATAAAGAGAAGGGAAGTATTAGCCTTACGAGGTTACGAGACATGATAACGGGTTACGTCTTTGTGTAACTGACCACGTGGTCCCCAGCCAAGACCAGACGTGGAGGTAGAGAGAGGAAATGCGCGGGAAGTGTATCTCAAGGTCACGTAGTCAGGCGTGGCGGGAGAGGGAGAGAGTGAGTTGCCAGCGAGTATTAAAGCGAGTCTTACTGAATCTTTCACTTTAATTTCAGTTCTTCTCATTCTCCTAATTTTCCTGACTTTCCCTCTTTCTTCTTTGTGTTGCAAGGTGTCCTGTCCTGTGGAGCGTTCTTTTCTGCTTCCTCTGGTGTGTTTGCTATTGTTCTAAGTTGCTTGAGAGCGGAGCAATGATTTTGTGAAGACAAGAGTTTGACTAGCCTCATTGTGAGAGAGAGAGAGAGAGAGAGAGAGAGAGAGAGAGAGAGAGAGAGAGAGAGAGAGAGAGATGGGAGCGTGGGCCGGCCCGAGGAAGGTGGCCGAAATTAGGGAGCTTTAACTGGCAACGTTCCGTGGGGAGGCTAGAGAGACCGTAGTTATGCGCATGTGATTCAGTTACCCGCTAGCCGTCACCAAAAACAACTCGCGCTCTGAGCTCCCCACAAATTGGCATTATTTTGTCTGTAACCTCCTCATATTTAAGGGAGTGGGTTATTCGACCGGCCTGTTAGATAAGGGGTATATTTGTGTAGCTAGACAGTAAGGCCCTGTCTGTAGAGGAAACGGTTACAAGCCAGAGCACTGAGACGAGTGTGGTGACAGTATAATTAACACCTAGCTAGCGGTGAACTCCACCTAGAATTTTGTCAGACTGTTCAGTCTCGGGGAAGTAGTTTCGGCGTTGTCTGCGTTTGTCGGCGTTGTCGGTTTTTTCGGCGTTGTCTTCGTTGTCCTCATTGAGAGAGAGAGAGAGCCTATCATCTGGGGCCCCTTGTGTGATAACACAGACGAGGAGTAATCCCGTCTTAGTGTTAATTAATTACGACTCATATAACGCACTGTACGGAGTCCCCTCGCGGAAGGCTACTTTGCAGGGTGTTATTAGAGTCGAGAGGAGTTATTATTCAACCAGAAATGGGTGGAAAGACACCTTGTGGGCGGTATTCTGGTTGGAGAGATAGCTCCTTGTCTAGGCACTGTAATCTCGTGCTCACTGTAAGTCTCTTTAGAATGTAAGGGGGAGAATGTGGTTACATAAGGGAGATTCCTTGTTCTTTGGAGGGTTAAAAGAACTGGCGACCTCTTAACGTTAACGGGATGGTTGTAGGTGCTGTGTTTGGGGGCTAAGAGTGCATAGGTTCCTTAACCAGGCACTTCTTGTTTAAAGCCTATTGTCCAGCCACCGGCGTGTGGCCCTCGGAGTGACTAGTCCTACGGGATAGTCGACTTTCCTTGTCCTTTGGTGGGTTAAAAGGACGTATAAACATCAGCACTACAGTTCGTACACGCCCGTAACGTGGTTGTGACTGGGTTGTTCATGAGTGGACCCCCGGTACTAGGGCATAAGAACCGTGTCCGTTACGGTGTGACCGTAACAATATATATATATATATATATATATATATATATATATATATATATATATATATATATATATATATATATATATATATATTGTAACTGTATGTATATTTTATCATTCGTTTGTTGATCTCCTTTATATAAAGATATTTAGAAGGTTGAAATACTGTGAAGAAGGATCAGTAGATGCCTTGTTGTTTCATAAGTAAAGGCGATCACATTGCTTATAGAGACTTGTTCACGTCACTCATTGCTGACAACAGAAGCGCGCTCGCAGGATGTGATCGAGGTGAGATCTGTTTATTTCTTATATATTGTGGTATAAATTGACTGTTATGATGATTTATTGATTGTAAGCATTACTTGAAGTGTATGACAATGCCATGAGAAGGTATGTGTATTTGTTCTGTGACTAGAAATGTATATTTTCAGTTCTTTACGACATGGTAGAGCCAGCCAGACATGGCATAGCCAGACATGGTTATGGAAATAGAGGACTGAGCTTCAATAAACGTCATCGGGAAATACGGGTTTCTGTTCACCCCGGTGAGGAAGCATGTCCTGCCATGCCTTTAAAACAGTTCACATTAATTAGAAGCCTGCGAAAGCCGCTACAGTAAAGAACTCGTCTCAACAAATGTGAAGATTACTACGAGACGAGGGGACGCCACCTCACCCCAAGAAAACCCTTGTGTCAGCATTTCTGCCCCGGATACAAGCCGCACCCACAACAACGCCACCCCCACAGCCTCCATCTTATAATGCATCAAGGTCACAGGCAAGAGATTGTAGCTACACTGTAACAGTTCCTATATGGTAATATTGCCCTAAAATAGATTTGAATAGAGTGGGCAATCTAGAAGTCAGGATATTTGTTCAGTGTAGCTACTCCCTCAGTATATTTTTTAATAATGTCTAATATTGAGGAGAAAGGTGCCGTAGGTGGTCTGATTGAAGATGAGAGGGAATGGCAGGCGGGTAGAGGCGTACAGAGCCATGTTGGAGGTGCTAGGGAGAGATTGCCAACCGCGAAGGGGAAGGAGTATAAAATTAGTCAAGTTAAAGAGAAGGTGCGGTTCTTTCAACGCAAATGGAAAAAAATTGTAAACAGAATTGGTAAAGGTATGGAAGAAGCATCCAGTCTCATGCACTTAATCAAAATGTCTGATGAAGAAATGGAATTGTATGCTAACTATGTTAGTGCATGTATGGAACTTAAAGATCTTAAGCAAGAAGAGTCGGATGAGTTAGATGAGTTAGAGAACCTTAAAGTAGATGAACAAATTCACCAAGACACTAAAGGATTTAAAGAGTAAGAAATTGGAAGTACTAAGTGGTAAAGAATCTGTATTTTCTCATGCTAGTAAAGGTTCTAGTAGACATTCTAAAGCATCTAAGGCTTCCTCTGCATCATTACTAAGAAGGCAAGAAGCAGCAGCTAAATTGGCCATGCTTAAAGCGGAAATAGAACATCATGATAATGTAGCTGAGGCACAGGCGTTAGTGGCAAGGAGTACAGCTGAGTTAGCCAAAAGAGAAAAAATGAGAGACATAGCAGCTGTCAGTGCAGAACTTAAAGCTCTAAATGAAGTTGAAGAGGATGATAGAGGGATGCTTCCAAGTGATGATGAAAGTGTAGGGAGGCAACATCTTCAACAATATTTAGAGGTACAAAGCAAAGATGTATCGCCACTGCAGTCTGATTCAGAGGTAGATGAAGCCATGCCTCATAAATGTATTACATTCTTCCCTAAACATGGATCTAATGGTAAATCTCATAGTCTAATGAATGAGGAAGGATTAGGTGTTAGTAGAAGTACAAACGTTAATGCTCATGCAATGAATCTCAACCCCTTAGCTCATAGTTTCATACCTCCTAGTAACTATACTCCTACTAATAATGTCAAACAGTCCTGTCAGTCTCTTTCCACTCCTGGTAGTAATCCTGTTACTTATATACCTGTTCAAGGATGGAGTTTACCTCCAACAGAGCCTCCAATTTTTAGTGGAGAACCCATGGAATTTCCACTCTGGATAAAAAAGTTTAAAACCTTTTTGGAAGCTAGGACAACTGATGCATCAGAGAGACTTGCATATCTTGACAAATATACAAGTGGTGAGACAAAGGAAGCCATAAGAATGTCAATATATTTAAATACTAACCAAGATTATGACACAGCAAAGAGAATTCTCTGGCAAAGATTTGGAAATGAAAGTGTAGTTGCCAATGCTCACATGAAAAGGTTGTCAGGATGGCCACAAATTCCTCAAGACGATGGTCCAGTCCTAATGAAGTTTTCAGATTTTTTAGAATGTTGTAGGGCACCTATGCATTCTATTCCTCACTTGTCATTCCTTAATGATCCCAAAGAACATAGAAAATTACTAACAAAACTTCCTAGATCTATAATTAATAGTTGGAATGCAAAAATAAGTAATCATTGTTATGGCAGTTCTCAGTATGGGCCAGGGTAGTACCTACCTTTTGAAAGGTTTTGTAAATTCATCAACTCACAAGCTCATGCAGCATGTGATCCTTTTACTTCATACAATGCTGTGGTCATGGAAGCAAATGACAGTGGTAAAGGCAATGCAAGCTTGAACAGGAATAAGAGTAATAGGTCATATACCATGACTAAATTTAGAGGAAGTAAGGGTTTCATTACAAAACCATCTGAGGAAAGGACAGCTAGTTCCTTTAACAGTAAACTAAATGTAGAGACTATGAAACAAGACTTTAAAGGAAAGGAAGGAAAGAGACAATTTTGTCGCTACTGTAAAGAGGAGCATGATTTAGAAAATTGTAAACTATTTGTAAAACTTGATCCTGATACAAAGTTTACATTTATCAAAGAAAAAAGATTATATGCAGGATGTTTAAATTGGGGTCACATAAAGAAAGACTGTAGGAGAAAGAAATCATATAAGGTATGTCAGAGATTCCATCCCACCGTTCTCCATAATGATGCTATAACATCTCAGACTCAAGAAAGACCAGAACGGGTAATTGATCTCAAGAAAAACGATAAAAGACCAGTTGTAATAAATGAGGTTGTGGTGCCCGGGGGGGGGGGGGCTGAGGCTGGTTTGGGTTCAGAAGTACGTTATTTATTTAAATGATGTTATTGCTTGATTAATTTCTTTACCTAATTAATTTGTTTTACTTTCACTTCACTGCTGAAGGACCACCAGTGTGGTGCCTTGTCATTAAATTAACTTTGAATGGGGAACTCTCATGGCAATTAAAAAGATACTTACTTTGATTAATTATATTAATTAATGGTCCGTGATGTTGGATATTTCCCTGAATATTAAGAAAAGAAAGCTGCTACCACCCCCAAAGGTTTAATGAGAATTAGGGGATTCTCAGGGAATTTAGTTTCTTCCTAAAGGGAAGTTAAAATATTCGAAAGAGAAAATAATTACTACCAGGGAAATATAGGCGACCAATGAAAAGAAAAGGGGAACTGATTTAACAATTTAGTTATTTGGTAGAGTGGACTGAGTTTCAATAAGGCACATGGATTCGTGGATTTGTTTCATATCCTTTTTCAAGAGTGTTGAGCACCTCCCACATTAACCTTACCACACCAACGGAGGTTAGTATTAACACAGAATCACTTTCTCAGATTTTACTTGAGTTATTTATTTAATGTATACTTTGAATATCACAGGCTGATCACTGAGTCTTAGAAACACGGCTTAGTTATAGTATCAGACAACTTAATGGCTCATGGCAGAAAAACATCATCTTCCTCAAAAAGAAAAGAAATACAGAGTTGGCAATACTTATCTCACCTCGAGATACCAAACTCTTCACACATTACACATTATACCCTTGACTCCCTTCCCTGAAAAATATCACCTTAAAAATGTTATAATTTTGTAACTGGGCCTGAGAACAGTTAAAGAACCTTTTCTCAGGGGATTTCCGAAAGTAAGGTGATCTCAATGTTTCTGTTTATGCATACATAGTATAATTCTTCCTCACTAAGTAGGAATACGCGATTCCTATTCCTGAATACATGGGCTGGGTCTATCAGACCGTCTTACGTGACACATAGTTTCCTAAAGCTTAACTTGGAAATTTGGCAGTGGCTTCTAGCCGTTCATTTAACTACAAAAACAAAAGAAAGTAAATGAGAAATTGGTGTAACTGTCGTGGAGGCATTCTTTCCCTGTGAACGCAATCAACGTTGAACCCCGAGTCAGTATAATTCACTTCCTTAACTCAGAAGTTAATACACAGTCACAATAACAGAAATTACCGTGAAAAATATATATTGTACACCATGAAATATTTTGTAGGGAAATAGGGGACCATGCGGTTTTGAAACCACGTTGTCCTTCTTTAAGAGAAGGAAACTAATATTATCCACTTATAATAGATCTCAATAGGGGTTTACATGTATTGTCAGACTATTGGGGAAGATTATGGACTATATATTAATGGTGAGAGGCATTGAATTTCACAAATATTGAGGGATTTCGAGAGCGATGTCACTCACCTGTGAACGCAATCAACGTTGAATCCCGAGTGACGCTCTCTGGGAAAAAGGCGGGAGATGAGAAGGGGGAAGGGGGGGTTTCGAGGATATTCCTCCTTTGATCTTATTATTAATTGATTATTGAGACGTGAAATAGTTATCAGTTTATAGGAAATTAATTTTGACGCTAAATAAGTGACATTTAGATATCTATTGAACCTGAT
>JAXIVD010002305.1:10000-15000 GCA_036785275.1 Cancer borealis | reverse complement strand
CGAAGCAATGATGTTGTGAAAGAGATAAATTATTAGGCTATGCACGCGGTGTGGCCGAGACGAGTTCGGCAGGAAGAACACCATATGGTAACACTGCGACAGAAGGAGGAGGTTTCTGTGCGGGAAAGAGTCAGTTACCGGCTTGCCGCCACTCAGACCACACTGTGCTCTGCTGCTCTCCTCAATTTGGCATTATTCCGTGTGTAACCTCATATTTAAGGGAGTGGGTTTTACAATTGGCCTGTTTAGTTCAGGGGTAATTTGTGTAGCTAGACAGTAAGGCCCTGTCTATACGAGGACCAAGTTACCGTGCCGAGAGCAACTGAAGAAGAGTGTGTTGGCGGTATAATTAACATCTTGCCTGAGTTAACTCCACCTAGGGTTTTGTCAGACTTTTGAGTCTCGGGAAGTAGTTTCGGCGTTGTCTGCTTTGTCGGCGTTGTCTTCGTTGTCCTCATTGTGAGAGAAAGAGAGCCTATCATCTGGGGCCTCTTGTGTGATAACACAGACGAGGCGTAATCCCGTCTTAGTGTTAATTAATTACGACTCATATAACGCACTGTACGGAGTTCCTTCGCGGGAGGCTACTTTGCAGGGTGTTATTAGAGTCGAGAGGAGTTATTATTCAACCAGGAGTGGGTGGAAAGACACCTCTTGGGCGGTATTCTGGTTGGAGCGATAGCTCCTTGTCTAGGCACTGTAATCTCGTGCTCGCTGTAAGTCTCTTTGGAATGTAAGGAGGAGAAGGTGGTTACTGCTGGGAGATTCCTTTTTCTTTGGAGGGTTAAAAGAACTGGCGAACTCTTAACGTTAACGGGGTGGCTGTTAGGTATTGTGTTTGGAGGCTAAGATAGCCCAGGTTCCTTAACCAGGCACATCTTGTTTATAGCCTATTGTCCAGCCGGCGGCGTGTGCCCCTCGGAGAAGACTAGACCTACGGGATAGTCGAGTTTCCTTGTTCTTTGGTGGGTTAAAAGGACGTATAAACATCAGCACTACAGTTCGGACACGCCCGTAACGTGGTTGTGACTGGGTTGTACATAAGTGGACCCCCGGCACTAGGGCATAAGAACCGTGTCATTACGGTGTGACCGTAACAAAATTGACGACTTCGCCAGGATTCTAAAGGAATTACAGTGAGTAGGAAAGCAGTGTTCGTGTGTTGTTAGTGTGAGCCCACACACACTGTAACGATGGAAGATAACCGTAATGTACTTACTTCCCTTGAGGATGGCTCGGCCCGAGCGAGCCCTGTACGTGGCGTTAGTGAACAGCCATGCCTAGGTGAAGATAGGCCTGTTAGTCCTGTTAGTGAGCATAGTACTACAGGACGACTACACTTTGCTCAGGAAGTGCCTGAACAGCCCCTGCAGCATATAATGGGCCGTGTTAGTTCTTGTGAGAACGTAATGGGCTCCAGGAGAGTGAGCCCAGCTGCCAGTGTTACTGACAATCTCCAGTCAGTCGGAATGGCGGAGGAATTGAGATTCCAACTAGAAATGAAGAGGTTGGAGTTAGAAGCTGAAGCGAGAAGTTTGGCGTTAGAAGTTGAAGAAAGGAATGAAGCGAGAATGTTAGATCTAGAAGTCAGAAGATTGAAGGTGGAGAAACATAGAGATTTTGAATGGGAAAGATCTAGACTTGGGGCTAACTTAACTCATAAGGGAGGAGGAGGAGAGAGCTCAGTTGAGCGCCAGATGGTAAGGAGCTTGCAGCTCATTCCTGACTTTGATGAACAGAAGGTAGCAGAATGGTTTAGAAGATTTGAGAAGAAGGCGGCTGAGTTTGGTTGGCCAGGAGGGTGATGGGTTGGCCTAGTGGCCAATAAGCTGAAAGGCAGGGCATTGGAGGCCTACGACAATATGTCTGTGGAGGATTTAGAAAGTTATGAGGACTTTAAGGCCGACATCTTGCGGGCTTACGAGCTGCGGCCCGAAGCCTATGGCCTAAGGTTCAGAAGTGGGAAGAAGAGACCCGGAGATTCTTACCTCGAGTGTGCCCGCCATTTAGAGCAGGCATTTAAGAGATGGATTATGAGTGAGGGAGTGGATACTCTCCGCGACCTGGAGGAGTTAATGGTAATGGAGCAGTTCATAAATGCTGCTGATAAGGAACTGGTGCCTCTCCTGCGGGAGAAGCGTTTTAAGACGCTGAAGGAGGCTGCCACCTGGGCTGACGACCATGTGTTAGCCCATCGCTCGGAGCCTCGTGCTGGCGGTGGATTTAAGGAGGGAGGACCACGAGGGCCAGGGGGCGGTGGTAGTGCTGGTTCTGGTGCTCCACGTTCCCCTCCCCGTAGCCACGGCTTTGGAAATAAGAGCGGGTTTGCTAAGTCTCAATCCCCCGCTGCCCCTTCAGGGCCAAAGAGAGGGTCAGGAGGGAAAATGACCTTTAGTACCCCTAAGTATGACAACCAGCCCACGTGTTATAACTGCCATGCCAAGGGGTATTTTCGATCTCAATGCCCAAAACTTGTGACAGCGGGCCCCTCCAACACCCCAGAAACCAGTTGCCTTGCTGATGTGGCCTGACCAGGGTCGTGAGGAGAGGCTGCTCGCTCCTAATGTGGTTAATGAAGGAGAGAAAGCTTTTGATGGGCCTGTGTTGGATTGTGAGGAGGGGGTTCAGGAGTCTTCACCTGTTTCCCCACTTGTTGTTGCTTCTGTGACTCCAGCTGACTCGGAGCTGGACTGGTGTCGCCCATTTCTGTGTGGGGGCACTGTTGAGATTGACGGGAACAAGTATCCTGTCACTGTCTTGCGAGACACTGGCGCACAACAGTCTGTGTGCCGCAATGTCACCGGGGGTAAGGTGACTTCTTCTAAAGCAGTGTTGTGTAGGGGCCTCAACGCTGTCGAAAAGTTTGTGACGGCTAAGGTGAAGCTGTCGTGTCCACTGATCACCACTTCGGCTCAAGTGGCAGTGGCGGAACAACTGCCTGTGGCAGGTGTTGATTTTCTGCTAAGGAATGACCTAGCTGGAGGGAGAGTTTGGATGCCCACCCCTACGGGAGGTGAGGCCTCTGAGGAGTCGGGGCATAGTGTGCCCAACCCTGTTGCTGTTGTCACCCGGTCGCAGACCGAGAGGGTGACGCAGACTGTTACTCCTGGAGCCGACTGCGAGAGCAGGGCTACCGGAAAAGGAGGACAGTGGTGAGGTAGAAGCTGCCGCTCTTGGAGCCGACTGCAAGGAGGCAGGGTCACCGGTGATGGAGGACAGTGAGGAGGAAGTTGGTGGGGTTGTCACCCGGTCTCAGGCTAGACGGGTGGAACCGGCTGCTACTCTAGGGGCTGACTGCGACATAGCAGAGTCACCGTCAAACGAGAGCAGTGTTTGTCAACCGGATGAGCCAGAGCCGGGCTCTCCAGTGAGTCAAGGTGTGGGGGCTGACTGCCGCGGTGCAGAGCCATCCATAGAAGCACCTGACTCAGCAGAGGTTGTCGCCGGAGGTGAGGAAGGAGTGTTGAGGACAGAGGAGTCTTGTGTTGGCATTCCTCACTCTGCGGGGCACCTCGGAGGAAGCACCCGCGCGGTGGTGTTTCCTGGTTGTGAGGCTGTGGGTCTCGGCACTTAGTCCGGGCCCCAGCCTGGTGTGTCAGACAGTTTGTTGGGGGTCACCTCCGAGGGAGGGGAGACTTCCAACTCTGCGGGGGAGTTGGAGACTCCCATCCCTGCGGAGTGTACCGGAGACAGGGAACAGGCTGTTCCCTTGTCTGGTGACTGTCTAACGGGTGAGGCCCACCTGGAGGGCCCACCCATTTTGGCCGATGAGGAAGGGGTGGATGAGTCCACACCACGCCTCAGGTCCCGGGACAGATCCAGGGAAGTGTCGGTACCGCCCCTTCCGACAGATCCTGTGACCCCCGCCGGCCTTACTTGTATTGAGCCGGCGTTGCTCATCAAGGGACAGAAAGGGGACCCGGAATTGGCCCCTTGTTTTGCTAAGGTAGGAAAGGAGATAAGGGGAGCAGAGGAGTTTCTGTTGCAGAAGGGGATGTTACACCGCAGGTCGAGGGAGAGTGACGGAAGCGAAGTACTACAGGTAGTAGTGCCTCGAGAGTTGAGGGAGGCCCTGGTGCTGTTAGCACATGAGGGACCTATGGCTGGACACCTGGGTGTCCACAAAACTCTCGCCAGCCTGCGGGGCAATTTATGGTGGCCTGGTATGGCCAGAGAGATTACTGAGTTGCTGAGGAGTTGTCACACCTGTCAGATGGTGGGCAAACCCAACTCGACTCCCCCTGTTGCCCCCTGTATCCTATTCCCGCTATGGATCCTTCTTCCACCAGGATCCTGACTCAGTTGGTGTTTGGGCACCGGGTGCGTGGTCCTTTGGACTTGGTGAGGGAAGCCTGGTGTGCTTCCCACTCTGACCGCCCAGTCATTCCTGAGGAACGGGTTAAGTATTCGGGAAGGACTGGTGAAGGCGCTGGAAGTGGCTCCGCATCATCTTGGAGCCGCGCCAAAGAAGAGGAGAAGATACAATGACCAGAAGTCCAAGTATTGTACCTTTGCACCAGGGGAGGAGACTACCAAAGTTCTGGGTTCGGAACTGATGGTTCCCGCAGAGCACTGGGGGCAGTGCGGTGTGCTGCTTGAGGAGAGGTTGCAGCACCTGGGAGGAGTGCAGAAGAAGATTCACTGTCAGAATGAAGGGATTATCACCGGGGTGAAACCCAGGGATAAGCGCGGAGGCTTGTGTATTTCGACTGGGGCTCTGACCGAGACCAGATTGAAGAATAGCTGAACGCCACCCCTAAGGAACACTTTGACACTTCTGCCGAAATACCAGAGCAGGCCCCCGAGGAAAGTGCGAACCCCACTGAAGAAGAAGAAGTACATCATGGTTGCAAGAAGGTTCTGCTTCCTCTTGACTTCCAATCTGTGAATACCACTGGCCGTGGGAGAAGACGTGGCCGTGGGAGAGGACGTGGCCGTGGGAGAGGTGTACTTGATAAGAGTACTAGTGGCAGGTTCCTTTCACGGACCGTGCCGGGGAG
>JAXIVD010002305.1:0-5000 GCA_036785275.1 Cancer borealis | reverse complement strand
TGCACTCCTCCCAGGTGCTGCAACCTCTCCCCAAGCAGCACACCGCACTTCTCCCAGTGCTCTGCGGGAACCACCAGTTCCGAGCCCAGAATCTTGGTAGTCTCCTCCCCCGGTGCAAAGATACCATACTTGGCCTTCTGGTCATAGTATTTTCTCCTCCTCTTTGGCGCGGCTCCAAGATGGTGCGGAGCCACTTCCAGCGCCTTCACCAGTCCTTCCCGAGTATTTAACCCGTTCTTCAGGAATGACTCTGGGCGATCCGAGTGGGGAGCACACCAGGCTTCCCGTACTAAGTCCAACGGACCACGCACTCGGTGCCCAAACACCAACTGAGTCGGGATCCTGGTGGAAGAAGGATTCACAGCGGGAATAGGATACAGGGGTGCAACAGGGGGATTTTGGTTGGGTTTGTCCACCATCTGACAGGTGTGACAACTCCTTAGCACCTCTGTAATCTCTCTGGCCATACCAGGCCACCAGAAATTGCCCCGCAGTCGGGCGAGAGTTTTGTGAACCCCGAGGTGTCCAGCCATAGGTCACTCGTGTGCTAACAGCACCAGGGCCTCCCTCAAATCCTGGGGCACTACCCCACCTGTAGAACATCACTCCCATCACTCTCCCTCGACCTGCGGTGTAACACCCCCTTCAGCAGCAGGAACTTCTCTATTCCCCTTATCTCCTTTCCCACCTTAGCAAAACAAGAGGCCAATTCTGGATCCCCTTTCTGTCCCTTGATGAGCAACGCCGGCTCAATACAAGTAAGGTTGGACGGGACCACAGGATCTGTCGGCAGGGGCGGTACCGACACTTCCCTGGTTCTGTCCCGGGGCCTGAGGCGTGGTGTGGACTCATCCACCACTTCCTCATCGGCCAAAATGGGTGGACCCTCCAGGTGGGCCTCACCCGTCAAACAGTCACCAGACAAGGGAACAGCCTGTTCCCTATCTCCGGTACACTCCGCAGGGGTGGGAGTCTCCAACTCCCCCGCAGAGTTGGAAGTCTCCCCTCCCTCGGAGATGACACCCAACAAACTGTCCGACATACCAGACTGGAGTCCGGACTGAGTACCGAGACCCACAGCCTCACAACCAGGAAACACCACCGCGTGGGTGCTTCCTCCGAGGTGCCCCGCAGAGTGAGGAATGCCAGCACAAGACTCCTCTGTCCTCAACACTTCTTCCTCACCTTCGGCGACAACCTCTGCCGAGTCAGGTGCTTCTACGGGTGGCTCTGCACTGCAGCAGTCAGCCCCCACTCCTTGACTCACTGGAGAGCCCGGCTCTGGCTCATCCAGTTGAAAAACACTGCTCTCGTTTGACGGTGACCCTGCTATGTCGCAGTCAGCCCCTAGAGTAGCAGCCGGTTCCACCCGTCTAGCCTGAGACCGGGTGACAACCCCAACAACTTCCTCCTCACTGCCCTCCAACACCGGTAACCCTGCCTCTTTGCAGTCGGCCCCAGGAGCGGCACCTTCTTCCTCACCACTGTTCTCCTCTTCTGGTAGCCCTGCTCTGTCGCAGTCGGCCCCAGGAGCAACAGCCTGCATCACCCTCTCGGTCTGCGACCGGGTGACAACAACAACAGGGTCGGGCACACTATGCCCCGACACCTCAGAAGCCTCACCTCCCGTAGGGGTGGACACCCAAACTCTCCCTCCTGCTAGGTCATTCCCTAGCAGGAAATCAACACCTGCCACAGGCAGTTGTTCCGCCACTGCCATTTGAGCCGAAGTGGTGATCAGTGGACACGACAGCTTCACCTCAGCCGTCACAAACTTTTCGATAGCGTTGAGGCCCCTACACAACACTGCCTTCGAAGAAGTCACCTTAGTCCCGGTGACATTTCGGCACACGGACTGTTGTGCGCCAGTGTCTCGCAAGACAGTGACAGGATACTCGCTCCCGTCAATTTCAACAGTGCCCCCACACAGAAATGGGCGACACCAGTCCAGCTCCGAGTCAGCTGGAGTCACAGAAGCAACAACAGGGGGGGAAACAGGTGAAACTGCCTGAACCCCCTCCTCACAATCCAACACAGACTCATCAAAAGCTTTATCTCCTTCGTGAACCTTAGGAGCGAGCAGCCTCTCCTCACGACCCTGGTCAGGCCACACCAGCAAGGCAACTGGTTTCTGGGGTGTCTTGGAGGAGCCCGCTGTCACAAGTTTTGGACATTGAGATCGAAAATGGCCCCTGGCATGGCAGTTATAGCACGTAGGTTGTTTATCGTACTTTGGAGTACTAAAGGTCATCTTTCCTCCTGACCCTCCTTTTGGCCCTGAAGGGGCAGCGGGGGATTGAGACTTAGCGAACCCGCTCTTATTGCCAAAGCCGTGACTGCGGGGAGGGGAACGTGGAGCACCAGACCCAGCACTACCACCGCCCCCTGGCCCTCGTGGTCCTCCCTCCTTAAATCCACCGCCAGCACGAGGCTCCGAACGATGGGCTAACACATGGTCGTCAGCCCAGTTGGCAGCCTCCTTTAGCGTTTTAAAACGCTTCTCCCTGAGGAGAGGCACCAGTTCCTTATCCGCAGCATTAATGAACTGCTCCATGACCATCAACTCCTCCAGGTCGCGGAGAGTATCCACTCTCTCACTCATGATCCATCTCTTAAATGCCTGCTCTAAATGGCGGGCACACTCGAGGTAAGAATCTCCGGGTCTCTTTTTCCCATCTCTGAACCTTAAGCGATAGGCTTCGGGCCGCAGCTCGTAAGCCCTCAATATATCAGCCTTGAAGTCCTCATAGCTTTCTAGGTCTTCAACCGACATATTGTCGTATGCCTCCAATGCCCTGCCTTTCAACTTATTGGCCACAAGATCAACCCATCTTCCTTCTGGCCAACCAAACTCAGCCGCCTTCTTCTCAAACCTGCTAAACCATTCTGCAACCTTCTGCTCGTCAAAGTCAGGAATGAGCTGCAGACTCCTTACCATCTGGCGCTCAACTGAGTTCTCTCCTTCTCCTCCCTTGTGAGTTGAGTTGGCCCCAAGTCTAGATCTTTCCCATTCAAAATCTCTATGCTTCTCCACCTCCAACCTTCTGACTTCTAGATCTAATCTTCTTGCTTCATTTCTCTCTTCAACCTCTAATCTTCGTGCTTCATTTCTCTCTTCAACTTGTAGCCTCCTCTCTTCTATCTCTTAACCGCTTCAATTCGAGTTGAAATCTCAATTCTTCTGCCATCCCGACGGACTGGAGATTGTCGGCAACACTGGCAGCTGGGCTCACTCTCCTTGAGCCCATCACGTTCTCAAAAGAACCCACACTGCCCGTTGTATGCTGCAGGGGCTGTTCAGGCACTTCCTGAGCAAAATGCAATCGTCCTGTAGTACTATGCTCACTAACAGGCCGATCTTCACCTAGGCATGGCTGTTCACTAACTCCACGTACAGGACTGGCTCGGGCCGAGCCCTCCTCAAGGGAAGTAATTATATTACGATTGTCTTCCATCGTTACAGTGTGTGTGGGCTCACACTAACAACACACTAACACTGCTTTCCTACTCACTGTAATTCTTTAGAATCCTGGCGAGGTCGCCAATTTTGTTACGGTCACACCGTAACGGACACGGTTCTTATGCCCTAGTGCCGGGTGTCCACTTATGAACAACCCAGTCACAACAACGTTACGGGCGTGTACGAACTGTAGTGCTGATGTTTATACGTCCTTTTAACCCACCAAAGGACAAGGAAAGTCGACTATCCCGTAGGACTAGTCACTCCGAGGGCCACACGTCGGTGGCTGGATAATAGGCTTTAAACAAGAAGTGCCTGGTTAAGGAACATATGCACTCTTAGCCCCCAAACACAGTACCTACAGCCACCCCGTTAACGCCAGTTCTTTAAACCCTCCAAAGAACAAGGAATCTCCCAGTAGTAACCACCTTCTCCTCCTTACATTCAAAAGAGACTTACAGTGAGCACAAGATTACAGTGCCTAGACAAGGAGCTATCGCTCCAACCAGAATACCGCCCACAAGGTGTCTTTCCACCCACTTCTGGTTGAATAATAACTCCTCTCGACTCTAATAACACCCTGCAAAGTAGCCTCCTGCGAGGGGACTCCGTACAGTGCGTTATATGAGTCGTAATTAATTAACTCTAAAACTGGATTACTCCTCGTCTGTTATCAAACAAGAGGCCCCAGATGACAGGCTCTCTCTCTCTCAATGAGGACAACGAAGACAACGCCGACAAAACGCAGACAACGCCGACAAACGCAGACAACGCCGAAACTACTTCCCCGAGACTGAACAGTCTGACAAAATTCTAGGTGGAGTTCACCGCTAGCTAGGTGTTAATGATACTGTCACCACACTCGTCTCAGTGCTCAGGCTTGTAACCGTTTCCTCTACAGACAGGGCTCTGCTGTCTAGCTACACAAATATACCCCTTATCTAATAGGCCAATCAGATAACCCACTCCCTTAAATATGAGGAGGTTACAGACAAAATAATGCCAATTTGTGGGGAGCTCAGAGCGCGAGGTGTTCTTGGTGACGGCTAGCGAGTAACTGCCTCTCATGCGCATAACCACGGTCTCTCTAGCCTAGGAAATATTGCCAGATAAAACTCCCTAATTTCGGCCACCTCTCCTCGGGCCGGCCCACGCTCCCATCTCTCTCTCTCTCTCTCTCTCTCTCTCTCTCTCTCTCTCTCTCTCTCAGTAGGCTAGTCAAAAACTCTTGTCTTCACAAAATCATTGCTCCGCCCTCAAGCAACCTAGAACAATGACAAGCACACGAGGGGATGCAGAAAAGTATGCTCTACAAGATGAGACACCTTGCAACACAAAGAAGAAAGAGGGAAAGTCAGGAAAATTAGGAGAACGAAGAGAAGATAAAACATTTAACAAGCCTCGCCCGCTGGCAACTCATCTCTCTCCCTCTGTCCTCCCGCCCCCGCCCGGCCACGTGACCCCACGCCACGCAATCTCCCACGCCTGCGCCAACCAGCCGCGTGGGTCCCGCAACACCAAAGGCATAACACACAGACAT
>JAXIVD010002304.1:60000-62987 GCA_036785275.1 Cancer borealis | reverse complement strand
ATTTCACAGCACCAGAAGGGAAACCTGAATGTATAACCCATAATAATCGTGTGTTAAGGCTTAGCGTGATGTTGTTGAATGTTTTTTACTGTAGCTTAATTAATGTTTGTATAGTCAATTGTGTTTTATTTATAAGTCCATTATTGTGTACTTGAACGTCATTAGAAATAAACACGTATTATAAATATATTCTCTCTCTCTCTCTCTCTCTCTCTCTCTCTCTCTCTCTCTCTCTCTCTCTCTCTCTCTCTCTCTCTCTCTCTCTCTCTCTCTCTCTCTCTCTCTCTCTCTCTCTCTCTCTCTCTCTCTCTCTCTCTCTCTCTCTCTCTCTCTCTCTCTCTCTCTCTCTCTCTCTCTCTCTCTCTCTCTCTCTCTCTCTCTCTCTCTCTCTCTCTCTCTCTCTCTCCCTCCCATTTACTTCCTGGGCGGGGTTCCTCACCTCCACGTGTTCCAAAGCAGCGACTCTTTACTGAAACCTTAACAGAAGCTCCACACAATAAATACAACGCAGAATATATATAAACCACAACGTAATGACGGTATACATCGCGTCTTAGTCCCCTCCCTATCCACCCCCAGTAAGCAGCATCACCCCATCACCCCCACAAACCCCGCCAGACCCAGCAAGGTATCAGACCACACCTTCGGCAGCATGAGGTTATTTACACGGCAATACCTTACAGGAGGCGGCCCTTGTAAACTGCGGCGGAGGACGGCGCCTTGTTTATGTGTCTGTTTCCCTCCCCTTTCCCTGCTCCCTGCTCCCTCCTACCTCCTCTCCTCCTCCTCCTCCTCCCTCTAACCCTTCACATTACTCCCTCCTTCCTCCTCCTCCCACCTCCTCCCTCCTCCTCCCACCTCCTTCCTCCTCCTCCCTTCTCCTCCTCCTCTCCTCCCTCCTCCTCCGCTGCTACTCTCCACGATGGGCTTACGGAACTTTTCATTTGTTCTTTTTATCCAGTTTTTCAACACGACAGCTATTTGCAGCCTTGTGGTGTAATGGCAGTGTGATGATGGTGATGGTGGTGGTGGTGATGGTGATGGTGGTGGTGGTGGTGGTGGTGGTGGTGGTGGTGGTGGTGGTGGTGGTGGTGGTGGTGATAAGGATAAGGATAATGATAATGATAATGATAATGATAATGATGATGATGATGATGATGATGATGATGATGATGATGATGATAATAATAATGATATAAGTCATCACCATCCGTACTTTTACTTCTATTACTACCTATAACCTCATTAAGCAACAACATCAAGCAGTGACAACAGTAGCAGCAGTAGTAGAAGTAGCAGTAGTAGTAGTAGTAGTAATAGTAATAGTAGTAGTAATAGTAATAGTAATAGTAGTAGTAATAGTAATAGTAATAGTAGTAGTAGTAGTAGTAGTAGTAGTAGTAGTAGTAGTAGTAGTAGTAGTACTAGTTGTAGTAGTAGTAGTAGTAGTAGGTGACCTTCCTTCAATTATCTCGTTACCTTTATCAAAACACGTGATCATGTTCACCATTATCACGTCACTAAACACAACACAGGCTACGTGACCACACTAACAACCATCCTCTACTAACAATTAATGGACAAACACTTACACAAAATAAACCACTTTCTTATACCATTTTTTTTCTTCCATCCATATTTTTTTTCCATCCCACTTTTTTTTTTTCCTTCAGTGTAAGTGTTATCATTTGTAAAGAGCCAGGTGCGAGGAAAAGTATATGGAGCACAACACTTGCAAATTGCCATTAAGATAAAGAGAACATCCTTTATACCGAGAAAGAGAGAGAGAGGGAAAAAAAAGATATAAACTGTGTGTGTGTGTGTGTGTGTGCGTGTGCGTGTGCGTGTGTGTGTGTGTGTGTGTGTGTGTGTGTGCGTGCGTGCGTGTGTGTGTGTGTGTGTGTGTGTGTGTGTGTGTGTGTGTGTGTCAGCAGGCCTCCAGTCCCTTCATCCACTTTCCCATTCTCCTCACCTCACCCTTGGCACCCTCCCGCCCCGCCTCGCCACGCCACATCCGAGGACCCTGCATGTTAATGTGTCCAGGGCCCTTGGGTGTGTGTCTCCCGCCTTCCTCCACCCTACGGACTCCAGGAGACACTCTTGGCTTGCTCTGTCTAGCGTTGTGTCACGTGTGTCTTCTTTTTTTATAGGATGGAATACGTGAATGCATGTGAGCACTTACTTAAACTTTAAGAGATGATTTGTAATGTGGTGTTACTCCTTTGTGTTAGGTTAGGTTAGGTTAGGTTAGATATGGGTGTTGATGTTATGTTGCGATAAATGTTCCGTTTCCTTAAAGTGTTGATGCTAGTCAGGTATAAAGGCTTTCGTGAATGTGTTGGTACAGAGTTAGGTGATGTGTTGATGTTTTTTTTTTTTTTTTTTTTTAATTACTACTTTACTACGTGTTGTTATGTTTCCTCCTCTCTGTAGTGGGTGTGCGTGTGTTAACTCTTGTGTTCTTTTGTGTGTTGATCCTCGTGTGTTGGAGTGTTTCCTTAACGGTTGTGTTGTGTTATCTGTTGCCGTGTTGCGTGCCTTACTAATAGGATAGAGGCGGTGTTCAAGGACGTGCTGATGTAACCTGATAACATAACATGGAAGGGGATGTGTTGTTGGACTAACTTTTACTGTCCATCTTGTACTATTTCATTAAGGTGTTGTTACAGTCTGAGCTGCAAACCAATTATATTTCCAAGTGCATTAGTTGTGTCTTATGTAAAGCTTATCTATGGATGGTTTTTTTATGTATAAATGGTGTTTGTGGTATTAATTCGTTATGTACTGACGCGAGAATGCATGTAATTTCCCTTAATCAGGTTATTTAGTATTGCTGTTAATGTTTTTATTGACAATATAAATTCTGCTTCATCCTGTGGCCTTGCTCGTGTCACGTAATTTTAAGTAAGTGAACAGTTTTAGCGTATAAATGATAAACAGGAAAATATATATATATCATCACTATCATTTTATTTTCAGTGGAAAAT
>JAXIVD010002304.1:40000-52500 GCA_036785275.1 Cancer borealis | reverse complement strand
CAGTATTATCGTTGTGGCATAACACGTACGACACACCGCCTCACTAACTCACTATTTTGTCCATCAACCACAGCTCCTGTTTCGTAGCCGAGCCAACAACATATAGGTGGTGAGTCAATATTTGTTGAGTTCCATGTTGGCTGCCACCATTCTCTTCCCGATCGATTCCTTCCTTCTAAGAGTGTGTGTCCTAAACCTTCCTTTCTTTGCTTTCTTTCCCCTCTATTCTTACCATATATTTTTCTTCCCTCGAGTTTCCTTCCCATTGAGTGTGTTGTCGTCCTGCCCTTGTCACTTACACACGCTTAGTCTCGTGGTATAATTTAAAGTGGTGTGTGATAATAAAAGACAGATTTACGAGTCTATCCCGTACATCGCATGACTAATTGGATAAAAGCAGCCGCTGGTCCTACACGAACACCTCATGCGTCTCCCTCAACATGACTCTCCTTCACTCTCTCTTTTCAACTCAGTCACTTTTTTTTCTCGTATTTCTCCGAGTGAAAAAAAAATTGTAAAACGCTCCACAAAAATATTCAGTAACGCAGCAAAGGAAATGTTGGTATATTGAGTCATATATTTTGAAGGCTCGGGGGGAAAAAAAAAATTGGACCATGACAGAATTGACGGAGATGGTCTCGTTCATTTCAAATTGCATCCAACTCAGGTGTATCGGTATTACCTTCCGCACGCAACCATACACCCATAAACCCATCTGTCCGCGCCATTAACGCAGATTAATGCATACCCGACGCATACCAGGCCACCAATAAACAAAAGTGTGACAAAAAAATAAGGACAAATTGAAAAAAATATCTATAAAATCAATAAGAAGTAATTGCAAGATTCAATTAAAAAAAATAGAAATATATCTTCTTGTACTATTATATTCCTCATTATATTCATCATTATCTTATCATCATTATTATCGTCCTCACTGCTAGTACACAACAAAGATCTGGTCAGCTTGGAGGCGTTAAGACGGGACAATGTTTACCTGCATCCCATCCCTCCTTGGCCAGGCCTTCCTCCCATTCCTGTTGGCTCAGTGAGGGAGTGTTGCCTCGCTGGAGTGTGTTCATCAGCTGCGAGGCGACAAAACCATCAGCCTCTCAAGGGTTCACTTAAACAAAGAACTTTCACACCTCCAGAACCTTGAAACAAAGAAGATTTACACTCTAAGGAGCTTCAGGCCAGATTACTTTATCGAGTTTAAATCTCTCTCTCTCTCTCTCTCTCTCTCTCTCTCTCTCTCTCTCTCTCTCTCTCTCTCTCTCTCTCTCTCTCTCTCTCTCTCTCTCTCTCTCTCTCTCTCTCTCTTTGTCTATCAATCTATCTATCGATCTATCTCTATCTATTTATATTCGGCCGTGATGAGCTTGTCGGCAACGTGACTTAACCTTCACCTGCGGGGCTCAAACTCCATCATCTCGTGAGTGACGGTGCGGCGGGGCGGGGCTGGTAGGGGGAGGTGGTGGTGGGGGCGGAGGGGGTGGCGGGGGCGGGGTTGAGGGGGAGCAGAGGGCAGAGGGAGGGAGGGGGGGATACAGCCTCCAGTTACTGTCGGTTGATGTACGGGAAGGATATCACACAATTTGTTACCCGCGACCTTACCAACATCACGCATGTTTAGCACGTGCACCATAAAAATGTCCTTGTTTTTTCACTGTTACATGTGTGTGTGTGTGTGTGTGGGTGTGGGTGTGGGTGTGGGTGTGGGTGTGTGTGTGTGTGTGTGTGTGTGCACGCGTGTGTGTGTCACCATCAGCACCTGGGTGACGGTGTTTCCATGGCTTTAGATATTACTGTGTAGAGGTTTAATTTGATCATTAGAAGAAAATGTATTATTATTCAACATCGCTAAATGGATCCCTGTGAGTATCATTCTATAACACTGTTCTTGTTTTGTAAACTCTCGCTAGATCATCATTGTTTATAAACTGAAGAAATTAACGTCAATTTAAAGCGCAAGAATAAAACTCCAAAAGAAAAACAAGAACAACACCGAAGTAAATCAAAGAAACGAACGCAGTGTGGACAACAATTATAATAATGGACGCTTTTAATTGCCTGTGTATCCATTCCGACACGCGAGACGATAAAAATTCATATAATGCTTGCAACAAAATTATAATAGAAGCCGAGCGCTGACGACAGCGAACCATTTATGCCAAACATTAACAATGGTATGGGCGTCCGTGCCGGGCCGCTCTTGGCCGTCATCACCACCCCCGCCCAGCCTACTAGTGCGTCATTAACACAGCCTTGCATGGGTCGCGGTAATGGCATGGTCCTGCCGGGCACACAAGACACCTTCCCGTCTAGGATGGTAATCATCAACGATCTAAACCTTTAATACAAAGGCAACAGTCACACGTGAGTAAGATATAAGTACAGCAAGGTTCGCTGCACGTGTAGTGTGATAAAGGTGAAGGTGTTACGCGTAACGGCCGGCCGGGTCTGGCAGCGACGCCAAATAGTTGTGTTCACTCAACCTGTTATGTAACGACGCCATTTTGTTGACGTACACTTGACTCAAAACAATGAAGTGTTGACGTACACTTGACTCAATACAATGAAGTGGCGCGAACACCTTCGTGTTGCAAGTTTCTAATTTTAGGTTGTGTGTTTGTGTGTCACGAATGCATTAATATCTGAATGATTTGTCAAAAAAAAATAGAAGAATCATGCACGCATGCCAAGAAATTTCTGGGCGTGTAATTAAATGCAAGTTATATATAGCAAGCCTTCATCCCCGGGCCAGGTTCAGGGTCCGCAGGGTCCGGGGCGCGCAACCCTTCACCTGCCATCGTCTGCATGCCTTCCAGGAGCACTTGACTTTCCGAGTTGTGCCCTGAGCCTCCGCAGGGTTGCACGTCCTTATGCTATGCTGTCTGAGAGACGCTAGGAACTTGGCTTCTTTTAACGACTTTCAAGAATGTGTGTGCAGGTGGCGGTGATCGAGCGTCGCGAGCCGTCAAACAGCACCTCGGGTTAACACACACCTTAAGGGCCATTACTTCTCCTTCACGCTAGAAAACCCGCGCCATAAATAGCTTATCACCTTTTTGGCACACAACGCCGCCGATCACCCTTAAAGTTATGGGTTATTAAGGCCAGAATTAACCAAACTATAACATTTATTTCTGCTCACAAGACGAGATGCTACAAGATGGTGTCATGCAACATCATCTGAAACCTTTGCACTCTCAGGCTTATTAACAATGGGGAAGATGCACACAAGAAGAAAGTCAGCTGAGGAAAATAAGCCTTGGCATAGTTTGGCAAAAGGTAAAAGTTGGACGCTTTGCTGGAACATGGAAGCTCATTTCCAAGGATGACACGAATACAAAGATAGATTTTGCTGGGAAGTGAGAAAGAAAAATTGCCACACACACAAGCTAAATTAATCTTGGTTAAGATAATATCAAGGAAGAGCAATAAAAGTCCGACATGGACATTAGTTTGACCGATGACTGCAAGACGTGCGTCGCGGCACTGAGGTGTATGAGACACGCTGCGGAAATTGTTCTTCGGGCACAAGAAAGCCGCCTCTCATGACTGGCTTCGCAGATTTAAGCCCCGAGCGTCTTCGGAGGACTCACAGTCCCGGGCTTGATTCGTGGACGTATCAAGTGGTGGAGAAAATTGCTTCATAAGACAAATACGTCACGAATCTCTAAAATTTCAGGTAAATTTGTTCCGAGAAGCGATATCATTTTACACACGGAATCCTTGTCACCGAGATTCCTGACGGAGGAGGAGGAAGCTTTGTCGCCGCGCCTCCTACACCAGACCTTCAAACCCGCTCTGCTGGAAAGGGATTAGAGGAGGAGGGGAAGGACACAGAGCTTCAACAACGCAGAATATCAATTAATCCATCACTGTCTTCCCCAAATAGGATGATGACAACACAAGAACCACCAGCTAGTCCGCGGCCCTACATCCACTCTCCGTTTGCTCCTCCTCCTCCCCGAAACATTACTCTCCTCGATCCATCATTCTGACGCACAGTAACGATTTCAATTATTCAAGGCTGGGGTTACCAAGGATTTATTTGCAGCGAGGCGAGGCGAGGCGAGGCGAGGCGAGGCTAGGCGAGGCGAGGCGCCGCCCTCACTTCTCCATCTTTTTGCATCACGATTCTGATCAACATGATGGGCGTGGCACCGATATGGGATTACTTTTACGGGCGAGGCACCGATATGGGATTACTTTTACGGGCGGGGCACCAATATGGGATTACTTTTGCGGGCGTGCACCAATATGGGATTATTTTTACGGGCGTGCACCAATATGGGATTACTTTTACGGGCGTGCACCAATATGGGATTACTTTTACGGGCGGGGCACCGATATGGGATTTTTTTTACGGGCGTGCACCAATATGGGATTACTTTTACGGGCGTGCACCAATATGGGATTACTTTTATGGGCGTGGCACCGATATGGGATTACTTTTACGGGCGTGCACTAATATGGGATTACTTTTACGGACGTGGCACCGATATGGGATTACTTTTACGGACGTGGCACCGATATGGGATTACTTTTACGGGCGGGGCACCAATATGGGATTACTTTTACGGGCGGGGCACCAATATGGGATTACTTCTAGTGTTTCGTTCAGGAATATGTATGAATATCACGTCCAGGATTATAACAGATAAGTATTCTGCACAGTGACTGAGTATAATTGTAAAAATCCAAGGCCCCAGAAATTGTGTTAAAACAATGGCTTTAGAACTGCCATTTATCATGAAAACTAAGAAGAGAAAAATTTCAGCATGAGATAAATTATGATGAATTGCCTGCCTTCCCTCCTTCAATATAGGCCTAACGTCGGTCCCAACATTTTTGCCTCTCAAACTTACATCTCCCCTAAGCTAAAAAAAAAAAAAAAAATTAAATAAAAAATTAAATAAAAAATAAAATAAAAAGTAAAAAGAAGACTAATGATCAAATTTAATCCCAGAACATCCATTACAGCAGCTTTCGAGGGTTACATAGAGGCTCAGATGAAGGAAATAACGTGAGAAGGACAGGGAGGACGGGACCACCACTACCTTCCAGCATAAAAAGCGATAGAATTCAAGAGGAACAGCCTGACGAAGGGGGTGAGCAGGACACCCTCCATACAGGTAGTGGTGGTGGGTGACGGGACATCGGAACAGACTGACGAAGGGAGGAATGAGATCGAATACTAACACAGAAATAAAGGTTGAGTTTTGCAAAAAAAAATTAATGAGTTTGTTGTGGTTCTTTTTTTTTCATTTTTCTTCTTCCACTTCTATTTCCTCTTCCTATTGCTCCTTCTCCTCCTCCTTTTCCTGCTCCTCTTCCTCCTCTTCCTCTTCCTTCACCTCCACCTCCTCCTCCTCCTCCTCCTCTTCCTCTTCTTTATATAGGCATCTTTATATTTTCATGATTATTATTATTATTATTATTATCATTATCATCATTATCATTAGTATCTTCATCATTTTTACAATCTTATCCTTCATTTATTTTTCTAATACAATGGCAATTATCTTGTTGTTCATTGTGGTAAAGGTATTTCTGATTTTCTTATTGATACATATGTCTAAATTAAATGAGTCTTCCGTCCAATATGATGAATAATATAATGTTTTCGGATTTATAGTTTTCATCGCAGATAAAAATGTACACAAACATGTATCTAATTCAGTGCAATGAGAATATTAATCACATTTTCATCAGATAAAAATATTAACCCCATCAACCTGTCGCCTCTTGCCTTGCTGTCTCTTAAACATAGAAAAAACATTTAATTTTGACTTTCATTCCCCCTTCCAACCTCATCAATCTCTCTCTCTCTCTCTCTCTCTCTCTCTCTCTCTCTCTCTCTCTCTCTCTCTCTCTCTCTCTCTCTCTCTCTCTCTCTCTCTCTCTCTCTCTCTCTCTCTCTCTCTCTCTCTCTCTCTCTCTCTCTCTCTCTCTCTCTCTCTCTCTCTCTTTTTCTCTCCCCTCCCCATCATTAACCCCCTCCCGTCCCCGTGTCTTTCCTCCTCCCCCCTTCATCCATCCCCCTTCCCTCTCACGCCCACTTACGACGAGGCATCCAAGAGAGTGTCAAGTCCTCGGGTGAGTGGGGGCGGCAGGTCACGCCACACACCGCCCTCCACTCCAGTGTTTTTCGTCAAGTGCATCGGAGGGATTACGTTCAGATCAAGGCGAGGTACAAGTTATATGCCTGGGTGTCACGCGCGCCTCGCCTCGCCTCGCCTCGCCCACAACACACGAGCAGCAAGAACCGGCCACACCAGACCGGCCAACAAACTTTCGGGGACACCAGCGACGCACATGATTGTCTTGTGTTCCATTTTTATTTTTATTTTTATATTTTTTCATCAGAGTTGAACTTATCTTGCCAACGTTAGTTACTCAGCACCTTCTGGAGTTGCAGGATATATTTGGCTTCGTACATGGATTCATATATCGGATGTTTCTTTTTAACCTACACTAAGCTTGCAATTGGTGTGAATCTCCCTTTCAACACTAATTTGACCCTTGGTTGTATACGTCTTTATGTTTGCACACGAGGAGCAGATTACTACCACTAAGGCTGCATGACCATACTATTTCACCTTTACTATACAAGGCCCAGCGTAATGCGTGAGTGCAGGCAACCATTTTCACCATTTATTTAAGTTATGGTATGAAGCTGATGTACGTACAAGCACCACACCAATTTATGATAATAGCACATCGCTGCAAACTTTACCAAAGGGAATTGCAAATCATAATTATATTGTCATGTTTTGCTTCGCTCACGACGTCCTCCTCCCTCTCCTCCTCTTCCTCCTCTTCCTCCTCCTCCTCCTCCTCCTCCTCCTCCTCCTCCTCTTCCTCTTCCTCTTCCTCTTCCTCCTTCTCCTCCTCCTCCTCTTGGGATGCTCTCTTGTCTGTGTATTTTTTATGCGCCAAAGAAAGTTGATTACTTCCAACATCTCCGTGTCTTTCGTCCTCCTTTAAGCTGCCTCTTTTCCTCGCACCTTTAGTAAAGGATTCTCCTTTTTTTCCTCTCATTCCTTCTGGTTTCTCTTCCGCCCACCAGTAACCTCTTTCTTCCGTTACCTACTTCTCTCCCCCTTACCTCCTCACCCCTCAACCCGGGAGAGGTCCTCCATCCCGCCTAACCCACCACCACCTCGCAATTCGATAATGGACATTAAGAGTAAAGTTATGTTCAGTATATTTTTCTCGCACCCTAGAATAAAGTTTACCTCATGTTTGCCAGCACAGGGAAGCAACGCTCGTCTGTCTCGTCCAGCAAAACACAAGTCCAACACTTCAAACTGTCAAATACCAACAATGAAAAATATGCAGACTCCTTAATGATGAATATGAATGAGTGTCTGAGTGCAGTGTGTGTGTGTGTGTGTGTGTGTGTGTGTGTGTGTGTGTGTGTGTGTGTGTGTGTGTGTGTGTGTGTGTGTGTGTGTGTGTGTGTGTCTGTGTGTGTGTGTGTACGAATAGTTGAGTGAAGCATCGTTAGTATTCAGTGACTTGATGAGTCCTTGCTTGACATTATTGCTGCCCATCTGCTGCTACCACTGCAACATTCCTTTTCTTGTGTCATCAAAATGACTCCTAAATGATGTGGAACTCTAAGGTACAGGATATACTTCCATAATGATGGAGGATTCATAAAAAACAACAGTGACTGCTTTGTACTATTACAGTAAGTTACAAGTAGGTTGACGTATTTGTAATACGACAGTAATAAATGTGATGATATTTCAATTTGCGTCCTATACATCACTTCAAGAAAAAAAAAATTTGAGACTAACATACATAATGTAAAATCAAATTTAAAACCTATAAAATACCATATAAAGACATGAAACAATAATCTATAAACAACAAGTATGTTGTGTCTAAGCCAATACTAATTGATAATACGTAAGTGTTACATAATATGGTGTTGTAGCTAATGATACACCTTGATAACTTCCTGTAGGATGACTTACAACACTACTCGTACACTCATTCCTTACTGATGGAAGGTCTGAGTATCAGAATTTTCATATAAAACTTAAATTTTTAGTTGGTTTCCTTGAAATAAGGGAACCATCTCCATTTATCAATCACTTGGAGTCTGTGCTGTATAATGGATGGGCAGGTCTAGGCGGGACCTGCTCTAGGCTGTGTGCCACTCATCATTGCCGGCTCAAACCTGGACACACGAATTCGTACCCAAAAAACTGGCCGCGTCACCACGAGGGCGGTGTGTGATGACAGCCAAACCAAAATTGGGTCACAAACAGAGGTAGAAGTTACAAAGTAGGCAAGAATTATATAATAGATTGGCAATAATGAAAGAAATACGCGGGTAAATAATCAAACCAATAGCCAATCGATCCTGATGGTGTGAGACCCTAAAAAACACTGAAAGACACAGACACACACACAGACACACAGACACAGACACACACACACACACACACACACACACACACACACACACACACACACGCACGCACGCACGCACGCACGCACGCACGCACGCATGCATGCATGCACGCACACGCACACGCGCACACACACACACACACACACACACACACACACACACACACACACACACACACACACACACACACACACACACACACACACACAACACGTCACTCAGGGAGTACATAACTCGGCCCACACCAAACATGACCCCTAAAGAGTAAAGGTCTGGAGCTTCGCCTCGCGCCGCTGCCACAATATCTCTGCAAACTGATATTAAAAAAACGAAAACTTTCACAAATTCAATCATGTGCGAGGGTCGACCGCAGACCCTCACAGCCCCCAAAGTTAGACGGAATGGAGCTGCGGGTGAGGGAGAGAGGTTTTGGCAGAGCGGGAGGGGACCGTGGGGTTGAAACGGAGATTTTAGTCCCTACGGTTAAAAAGGGGTGAGTAGGGTGGGACTTACAGTATAGTTTTAACAATTACCGGCAACACTGCGTAATGTGAGGGTTGTGAAGCCAAGAACTCGTGGATTTCTACTCCGAATGTGGACTCTTGAATTCCAGGAGCTTAAAATGGCGGCCAAATGAGCGTCTCACTTACCCAGACGACGTGTGGTGATTTACACTTTTGTTGCCTTTCTTTAATGTTGGAGTTTATTAGATGCGGATTTTTCTCGAAATGTAAGGATGATTGAGGGGTATGTGATGATGACGATGATGATGACGAATGCAGTGAAATAGATACGGTGGTCAATAATATCACGACTATTAAACACACACACACACACACACACAAACACACACACACACACACACACACACACACACACACACACACACACCACACACCACACACACACACACACACACACACACACACACACACACACTTCGTTGCGTCGTGAAGCGAGAAATATTCGCTACTCTTAACCTTCGCAAAAGTTGGCAGAATGACGTGAGACTCGACAGGTTTTAAAAAAGAAGAAAAGTGTGTCTGTCCGGAGGTCAATGAGGAGAGAATGCTGACCTGCCGCCACCCGCTGGGATCCCTGCCAAGGTGGTCACAATCTCAGAGGGGAAGGTGGTGGGGCGAGGGAGGAAAATAAAATGTTGCTTCCACTGAAAGAGGAGGAATTAGTGTGGGTGAAGGAAAGTAAAAGAAAATGGAAATCGAGGTATATGTTACCGGTGAAAGCGAGAGAGGAATGTGTCATACAAAAACCAAACGAGGGAAGATTATACAAATATACGTAATCAAGTTGACAAACTGCAAAATCTGGGGATAACTAAATGAATATATGTAACAGACTTAACGATTCAATAAGAAACTGGATGTGTTGAATTATTTGCAAACATTCATGAAACATTCACGATTTCAAAACTGACACAGCAAAATATGCAAATGCCAATGCAAAAAAACTTTACTACCTCCATTAAGTAACATAAGAAAACCAACCATTCCACTTCACCAATTACAACTATATGTATGGTTTACAAGCAAGACTAAAGACACAAACACCACAGTGAGTGCATACATGTGTGTTGACGGTTGTGTTTATCCATACAAACAACCATGGTGACAGTGAGGAGGCATCATCACAATGACGCCAGGCAGGTGGTGGGTGCTGGGTGGAGGCATCTTAGCGGAGCGAGACACGTGGCGCGGCTGACTCACCCTACACACAAACAGACCATGAGACGGGGATAAAGGCACTCTGCAGTAAGCAAGAGCCAGAGCCAGACCTTTTCCCCTCCACACACACACACGCACACAAACACAAACACACACACACACACACACACACACACACACACACACACACACACACACACACACACACACATGAGACCGTGCTGACCATTACCAGGATGACCGTCGTTTGCCTCCTGACTCTGCAACGCTCCGTCGCCTCCTGTCTGCGTGCTCAGTGTTTGCCTGACTCACCCACTCACCTCAGCGCTTCACTATCAACTTTCTAAAATTGATTATCACAAAGGTGATGCTGAAGGTTATGTTGTCACCTACACATCACATTGCTGAAGGTTATGTTGTCACCTACACATCACATAACTAAACATGTCTCAACACCACCAAATCGAAGGTCACACTATGTATGGTAGTGTAGTGTCAACGTTTTGAGGACATACTTAGCCGTGATGGCGGAAGAGCGACGCAATATTATCACGTCTGCCGCACCAGCAAGCCGCGTGGCGGGACGCTCCCCGGCAGACCCAGACAGTTGCCGGAAGAGCCGTGTCGCGGCCAGGCGGGTGGCAGGTTGGCTCTCTGACCCTGGCTCAGACTTGTGCTTGAGTGCTACAAGAAAGGAGGGTAACAGAGGGTGACGGAAAGCTACACCGCGGGGTCCAGTGCCAGCAGGCTATGGATTGGTCCAAGGTGTCCAGACGGGTTAGCCTTTCCGCTGGGGCCGCGTGCCAGGCCCTGACAGCCTCCAGTCTGGCCCCGAGGGCGGGAGGAGGGAGGCCTCCCCGGTCGATGGCGCAGTTATCCCACTTGGCCTTGATCCTCAGTCACAACGTCACACCCGTCAAGTTCGGATCTTCATTTATAATTTATGATCTCTGGCTCTGGAAGATTACAGGACGGCTTTTGACAACGTCTTATTCCATCAAACGAGCCATCCCGCTGTCCTGTTAACCCAAGAGATCAAGGCCGACTTTAATAAAAGAAATAGCATCAACGGATACAGACACTTCACTGTCTTTCTTTCATCTGTGACGAATATCTTGTTAAAGAATTTGTAACAGAAAACTAATATAATGAAAAAAAAATTCTTACATTCTGCCACGAAAGAGTGAGAGAAAAAAAACATGAATCCCGTAACAATACTTCAGTCTTAGTTATAGTGACATGTTAACATACGAACGCACAATACAAAGACTTTTTTATGACAGGCATATTGATGTATTTATTTTGATCCATTCTTATACTCCTCGCACATCCCTGGTTAAGCATGTGACCCTCGAGCGTCCCACCACACACGATCCTTGACTTGGGGAAAAGAACAAATAAGAGTTCATTCCAACATCGACTCCACGCCCCGTCACTGCCTCTTTTCTTCCCTCCCTCCATCTGCCCCTCTCTCACTCCCTGCCTCCCTCCCTCTCCCCCTACCTCCTTTCCTCCCTCGGTCTCCCAACCATACTTCACGTTAATATATTGTAGCACCTTGAAAAAGTATCATAATCAGACGTAATCACACACACACACACACACACACACACACACACACACACACACACACACACACACACACACACACTCACACTCACACTCTCTCACACACACACACACACACACACACACACACACACACACACACACACACACACACACACACACACACACACACACACACACACACACACTTAATATGAATAAGCCTTTTTGTAGCTGTGTATGCTATGTATGTACATGAATGGATGAGGAAACCATGAAATATACATACATACATACATACATACATACATATACATACATTTAGAAACAGATAAAAGCAAACATCTCGAAGCCAATACAATAAATCAAAGCAATACAAAGACGGAAGGAGAATAAGGAGGAGAGAAGAGAAAGGAAAGGACGCAAGGAAGAAGAGAGGAAGTCGCCTGCGGGAGACGGAGACTTTTTTTTTGAGGGGACAGGTGGGAGAGAAGGGTTGTAAGAAGATGGGGATTTAGGATGGAGGGAAAAAACGGGCGAGGTAGTCCAGGAAAGAGGAAGAAGAGGGAGAAAGGAAGAGAGTGCGAGGATAGCAGGGAGTGGAATTAAAGTAGAGTACAAGATAGAGAAAACAGAATAGAAGGAAAATTAGATGAACGAGAATGAATGAAATGAATTTAAGCAACAGAAAATTTGAAAGGGATATACATGATTATAGAAGGTTTCTTGTGTATCATTAAATAAACTAATAAATAGATGAAAACAATACATTCTTATATACAGGAATGGAAAACGAAGACGGTGTAACCAACAAAATTAATATTTTCACTTGG
>JAXIVD010002304.1:27500-37500 GCA_036785275.1 Cancer borealis | reverse complement strand
AATAAATACAATCATTGAAATACAAAATAAAAATATGTCCATTATAAATACAAGATTACAATTCCATGTTTAAGTCATCATGGAGGCAGGAGTGTGTGTGTGTGTGTGTGTGTGTGTGTGTGTGTGTGTGTGTGTGTGTGTGTGTGTGTGTGTGTGTATTGGCAAGACACCTTGCAAACACACACCCTTCTTTCTCATCTATGAAAATACAGCTTTAACTCAGAATTAAAACCATCATATGTGTGTGTGTGTGTGTGTGTGTGTGTGTGTGTGTGTGTGTGTGTGTGTGTGTGTGTGTGTGTGTGTGTGTGTGTGTGTGTGTGTGTGTGTGTGTGTGTGTCCAGAAAATGGGAAGAGCGAGAAGAATACTAAAAAAGGAGACTGTGAGTGCAAACATCACCTTTCATTTCCTATAGAGTACCGCGTGCAGTGCTTGTGTTATTCAAGGCAGGATGAGCCTCACGCTTGACTCCCTGCACACTTATGCCAAAAGAACAAAGATTGAAAGTGGAGACAAATAAAAACTGTCCTATAAGTGTTCCCTTTCTTCCATCTCCAAACACTTGATGTCGGATGAAAAATTATTGATTCGCAGTAAAGTAAAGGCGCTGTCCTTTGTGCACGTTATTGGTTTTGCTGCCCCGAGAGACTTGCCTCCCCCTACCCATTCTGTTTGTTCTGGGAAGTGCCTCTGCTCCCCTTCTTGGCAGGTGTGGGAAGCAGGGGAGCAGGGGGCAGTGGGCGGGGTAGGGAGTCTTGATTGAACCGCCCCTGGTCACCTGGCAATTTGGTTGTTGCGTCAGTGTTCCTGCCACGAAGATGTGCGTGTACGGCCGCTTCGATCCACATTACGACGACTGTACGTGGTGTGCCCTGTGTAAGGTGTGCTAAACAGGGTGTGTGCGTGATGACAGAAAGGGACGCACACTTGTTACAGTCTTTGGAAACCGATATCCAGGTGGTAATAGAATATATACCTCAAAGGATTACACTTCAGAGAGTTTCTACATGTATACGTAATAGATGATGTTCTAAGCAGCATTATGGGGATGGAACATGCATTCGTTTGCCAAGATGGGGAACAAAACATGCATTCACGTTGTTAGTGTTGATTATTGTCACCACATTAGATACAGAAAGTAAAGTATAACATGAGAGGCGCGTCGCTGCTCACCACTGTGTTTGCATGACAGTGAAAATGTTGATGTTAGTGACCGACGCGTTACTAAATACTTGAATATGAGCGTGAAAATGAATTGGCAAGCATGAATGGATGTGTTTTCTGGCTGTTGAGTGTGTGTGTGTGTGTGTGTGTGTGTGTGTGTGTGTGTGCGTGTGTGTGTGTGTGTGTGTGTGTGTGTGTGTGTGTGTGTGTGTGTGTGTGTGTGTGTGTGTGTTAACTCAACCCATTTAGAAAAGCAACACATCGCTCAACACACGACATAAGAACATCAACACACAACATCAACACACAACATCAACACACAACATCAGCGCACAACATCCACACACACACACACACACACACACACACACACACACACACACACACACACACACACACACACACACACACACACACACACACACACACACACACACACACATACACACACACAACACACACAACACACAACACACACACACACACACTACCGATACTCTTGGTTCTGTTATCCTAGTGCGCTGCGTTGCCTGTGTCCTCCTTTACATCCTCCCAAAACCTCCTCGTCAACCAAGACCAGTACGACCTTGCGGGGAAAAAAAATACACTACCACCCCTTTACATTGGGTTGTGTTGCGTTGCGTTTCCTCTCCCATCTTCCCTCCTTTCTCCCTGCTTCCCTCCACTCGGCAGCTCCTCCCCTCTCCTGTCTCTGTAATGACTAACCCCCTACCTCCCCATTCCCTGTATCCCCGACCCATTTTGCCTTCCCTACCCTACCCTCCCCTCTCCTTCCCCGTTTATCATTACTCCCTTCCCAAGCGCCATTTAGCACGAGCGGCGGCGCGTCCCACACTCCGCCTTGCAATAACACTCCCCCTCCAGCACAATCCCTCCGCCATCACTGTCCTCCTCCCTTCATCCCTTAGTCGCCCTAAATCTCCCTAGACCCCCAAATACTAGTCACTCTTTCTGCACCAGCTCAGTGTGTGTGTGTGTGTGTGTGTGTGTGTGTGTGTGTGTGTGTGTGTGTGTGTGTGTGTGTGTGTGTGTGTGTGTGTGTGCGTGTGCGTGTGCGTGTGCGTGTGCATGTGCATGTGCGTGTGCGTGTTCTCTCTCTCTCTCTCTCTCTCTCTCTCTCTCTCTCTCTCTCTCTCTCTCTCTCTCTCTCTCTCTCTCTCTCTCTCTCTCTCTCTCTCTCTCTCTCTCATTTTCTTTATGGTTCAGAGTCCTGTGTTTCCATTTAGTTGTGGTAAGATGATGCCAAGCTCGCCCTCCCTAAGCTTCGTCCACAAGTCTTCGCCAAGGATTCAGTCTGATACCCGTAAGTGAGAAGACCTTTCAGCTCCCCTAAGCGAGCGTCAAGGCGCCTCATCTCGTCCCTCTCTTTTGAACGATCAAAGCCAGTGGAAGGTCCGGGTCGCCGCCTCTGGACGCGGTAATGTTTGTTTCTTTGACCCGAGGCTCGCGACATCGCCATCCGTCATTGCCTCCATGTCTATAGTCGCTTCCGCCGGCATTGTGAGAAGGCCAAGTTGGCTAAGGATAACCTCGGTATCAGCTAGAATGTAGGGATGTATTATGTATTTCTGTATTGTATTATTGTGGTTGCAATAGCATGAAAGAATAATAATAACTCGTGTAAGCAGTGTATGATGACGAACACTGTTTACTAAGGTGTAGCAGTGTCCCAACGAGGCCTCAGTAGTGTGTCGTGTCACTTTCCACTGAATACTAAAGTACCAAGTGAACCTCATGAAAACATTCCTAGCACGAATCCAATTACATAAGTTCCCGCTGCTTGAGCTATAACTCTCTGGCGTCTACTCGAAGGCTGAACGCGTAACGAAGTAAGTTGTTTGGGCATCAAAAACAAAAAGACATCACAACACAAAGCCCTGTAAATAGCGAGACAGAGAAGCAAAAAACTTAATATTTCTCCACGCACATCCTCTCCCCCAACGTGGCGACAACACTTCTTTCCCGCCCCCAAAAGCCTTGCCAGGGAGAAGGGCGCGACAACCTTTTATCAGCACAAAGCGCCACTAAAACCTTCCTGGTCACCAATGTATAAACAGCTGCCAAAGCGACACGCAATACGTAAACGTCAGGTCGCCAAAGGGCCCCACGGACGCTCCATATCATTCGCGCCGCTAAGAACTTTTGGCTGAACACAGGAAGCTGCCGAGTCAAGAAAACACGATTATGGTTCAAATTTGTTCACGCATCATTGACGTGTATCGTTAGTATTCACGAGGGAAGGAAGTACATTTAAGGAACAATAGTTACGAAGTATGTTTATATATTCATCCATTGTATTGTAAGATTTCATTTTTAACCCTTGAGGCTTAAGCCATCCTATTCAGGAAGCTTAAAAGGTACAAAAAAAAACAATCAGAAAGAATTATATACATTTTTTTAGCTAAACGAACCTCAATATGAAGAGTCAACAAATACAATGCAACAATTCCATGATGTTTTATGGTCGCTGTAGCTAAAAGGACAATTACATCACGCTATTCCAGCCAAGCCTCACCAACCTACTAAGGCCTATCTATTCAATTCCCGGACTTTTTATTCGAGAGGTTGTAAAGGCGAGGCATACCCAGCTTACTACATTTGCATCCTCTGATTGGCTTGGGTCTCGAGGGAAGGCTGGAACGAGCCAACCAAGGTTCACGGTACCTTCCAACGATTCAGTTTAATTTAAAGGTTGGTGAGGTTAGTGCAGAGACACAGACAGACACACAGGTAAGTAAGGCAAAGATTGACGAAAGGATGTTAAATGTATATAAATGTAGCATGATTATCTGGCGTGGAGGTGACATTTTTGTGTAGATTGGAATGTTAGCTACGGGGAATAAACTTTAGACTATGTGATTATACGTGAAACACCTTGCGGGAAAGACATCAATAATTATATAACATTCCGGAACAAGATTACGTGTGTATTATATAACATTAGAGGTATAAGATATAGACATGTTTCCCTTATTTGTCTTTCCTTATATAGTGAAATGTGTATGCAGTTAGATATTGCTAGGAGGTGTAGCGTGGACTAAAAGAAAAGTTGTACCAGATCTCTCTCTCTCTCCCTCTCCCTCTCCCTCTCCCCCTCTCCCTCTCCCTCTCTCCTCTCTCTCTCTCTCTCTCTCTCTCTCTCTCTCTCTCTCTCTCTCTCTCTCTCTCATTGCACCGACTTTCAATCGCATTATTTTCCCTTCCACTTAACATTCCAGACACTTTCGTGAAACAACGCGTGAAAAACTCCGCACATTTTTCCAGTGAGCTTTGTTGTTATTCTTCTCAACGTCGCGTGCAGGTGTTGGCGGCAATGAACGCCACAACACTGGAAGCACTGCCTCAATAACTGACGATTCACGTTCTTAAAAGGTATGAAAAGCTTTTAATTACTGTGATCAAATTAGGGAAACCGTGACTGAGTTGCTGGCCCCGTGGTGTCTGCGGCTTCGGCTCATGGCTTGATTAAGGGTTTTCTTCCCCGATTGGAGTCCTGCAGAGGTGTCCACTAACACTAGGCAGGGAGGGACGCTGATCACCAACACGGAAGGATGGGTGTGCTGAGGCAGTAACTTATTGGTGGAAGACTGTGTGTGTGTGTGTCTGTGTGTGTGTGTGTGTGTGTGTGTGTGTGTGTGTGTGTGTGTGTGTGTGTGTGTGTGTGTGTGTGTGTGTGTGTGTGTGTGTGTGTGTGTGTGCGTGTGTGTGCGCGTGTGTGTGTGCGTGTGTGTGTGCCTGTGTGTTTGTGCCTGTGTGTGTGTGTGTGTGTGTGTGTGTGTGTGTGTGTGTGTGTGTGTGTGTGTGTGTGTGTGTGTGTGTGTGTGTGTGTGTGTGTGTGTGTGTGTGTGTGTGTGTGTGTGATGGGGGGAGGGGGAAGAACTGGTCACGTCAATCCCTAAATTACTTTCAAAGTCTTGCTCCACGATACATTTGTGATTAATATTACGTTTTGAGACGAAGGTTTGAAACTGTCGAAGAAGTTAACGAATTCTATTAAGAAATTACAAAAAATACACAATAGACTCCGTTAGTGTGAAGTGAGTGATTGATAGATGAACAAACAACTTTTTGAATAATTCAACAACATAAATTTAGACTGCAAACGTAATTAAACTAGTTTGAAAATAAAACGATTGTGGGAAACTAATCAAAACTGTTTAAAAAATGCATAAAGTCAACTCTGCAGTGAGGTTTTGTGAAAATAATTATACAAAAACATAAACACGACAGTTTTTCCATAGAACTAACGTGTGATTTTTTAATATATAACTCATTACTGTGAGTGAAAAGTCGAAAGGGACTGTGCTTGCCTTCCTTGATGGATTTACAAACATTTTCTTTTCACTTTTTCTTTCTTTTCAAGCCGTGGATGGGAAACAAAACTATCCCGGCACTGAATCACGATGGCAACCAATGCATACCACAACACCCTTCCAAATAATGCATCAATATAACTTAACCAGAGTCATTATGAATTTTGGCAGAGCATTAACTTTCCTTTTGCTTCCAGACCTGACATATGAACGCCATGTACCAGCGCGTGACGAAGCAACATAACCAAAGAGGAACATTCGCCTTCATTTCGTGCCGGAGAAACATTAGCAGCGGGTAAACGTGGCTTTGTTAGGCAACCTACACGAACGAAGGTCACCAAGCCCTTCTTCTTAAGAGTTTGGCTGCACTACAAATGTCCTCTGTCATCCTTCTCTCTCCCTCCTTACATTATACTTCATTATTCTTAAGGCTGGCATTCCCTTCTTCTTTTACTGTCTCCATACTTATATCTTTCATTCTTCCTCCGTCTCGCATCCCATCCATCTTCTTCTCCTATCTCTCTTTTTATATTTATCACTTTCCCTCCTGGTATTCCCTCCATCTTTCTCTCCTCTCTCTTCCTACTCATATTCCTCATTCATCTTCAGTCTGGCATTACCTCCATCTTCCTCTCCTCTCCTCTCTTTCCCTACTTATATTCCTCATTCTTCCTCCGTCTGGTATTCTCTCCATCTTCCTCCTTTCTCCTTACTTTTTTTCCTCCGTCTGGCAAACTCCCTATCTTCTCCCTGTCTCCCTCTTTCTTGTATCTATCCGTCTTTTCCTCCATTTTCCTCGTACTTGTATTCTCTTTTTCTTCTACATCCCTTTGATATTTTTGTTCTATCCTTCCCTTTCTACACAGCATACATATATTCCTTTTATCTATCTTTCTACTTCTCTCTTACCGTCCTTTCATGTCTCTCTTTTCTCTAAACACGTATTGCACTGTTTCCTTTCTTCCCTCTTTTTTCATTCCTATCTTCCCTTCGCTCTTCTGTCCCTCACCGTCCTACTCGTCAACCTTCCTTCCTTCCTCCCTTCCCTCTCTACTCCCTCTTCTTTATCCTCCTCTGTCTCACTCCCCTTTACTCTCGTCCTCTTTCCTACAGTACTCATGCACGAGAAGTAATTGAATTATTATGTTCTAGTATGTCTTTTTTTCTCCCTTTCTTTTGTGAAATTGATGTGGAGTATTAGTTTGATTTTGCAATAAAAGTGGGAACATGTAATGAGTTTATATTGCATTTACTTATGTTTTGTTTTCATCTTCCACTTCTCACTTCCACCTTCTCCTCTTCCACTTCATTCTTCACTTTTTTTCTGTCTACTATTCATCAGTCTCTTCTTTTTCAATGTTCTCATTTTCTCTCCTTTTTCCTCCTTCTCATCCTATGCATTTTCTATATTTTATCGCACTTCATTTGTTTTCCCTTTATCAATAGTTTAGGGCCTTTTTCATCTCTATTATTCCCATTCTCTGCCACCATCACCACCACCACCACCACCACCACCACCACCACCACCACAACGCTGAGCGAGCACACACTAAGGAAAACAAATCACTACAACGTTCATTAAGACCCACATCACGTGACTCTTGGCTATAAAGAACAACTAACTTCTTACATGGTGTCAAAAGTTTTGTTCTTAACTTGGCCTCTGTGAACAGATTTTAAGTAGAAATTCAAGAAGGGCAGAATCACGTTGGGAATGGAAAAAGAAAGTTCCGTGAATGTGTAAGAAGTTGGTTATTTATCACGCAGGAGTGTTGAGTTTCTTTACGGCCTCAGGGACTATTTGCACCCACGACTAAATGTAATCTTGTGTGACACTCCGATAAGAATGGCCCGCATATTACATGGGGAACAGCACTGCGTCAGCTTCCTTAAAGTTGTGATGCAGTGTAGTTGTAAAGACAGTGTGCTTTATTCTTTAAGTCTTGTGCTTCACTCTACCAAGTCTCGCTTAAACAGACAAACAGACACTGCAATAAGGAAAAGCTTAATTTCAGTAATGTCTAAACTTTTTCAACACACCGTTTTGTTATCATTACTAAGAACTTGAAACATTAAAATTTGTAGTAATGCGTATGAATCCCAGCTGACCCAACCCTCTTATCTATCTGTCGGTCACGAATTTCTTTTGTTAACTCAGCGTCACACTAACAGACAGTCTTTCCTTACGTGGCATTCCCGCGCTTACTTTACACTGTACTAGCATCCCGTTCCTCAAGTTTCTTTTTCTTCTGTGCCAACCAAAACATTTCCTGCGTTACGTTTGTGCACTTCTTTCCTCCACAAACATTATTAATTAACATTTCCACACCTCACCGTTATTCTTCCTTAAATACTTGTTATTCTATAGATATGGTTGCAAGTTTACACTGATATTAAATAGTTCTTTCAATCCTATTCAGTTAAAACTTCCTCTGCCAAGTGACATTTTGGCTTCCTTTCCAGGAGTCAATTAATCTAAGTTTCATTTTCCATTCCAATGTTTTATCTTATGAAAGACTTTATAAATATAACAATTTCATTATGTCACAATTGCTTTTTTTTATGATCATTTTATATTTGTGTGACTCCAATAATTCCTCTGCGTTGTCTTTTTCCACCTCTTTTCCATGTGCACTTATTTCATTTTTACGACCGTCTCTTTCACGCCCCCTATCAAATCATAAAAAGATATATACTGCTACACTGAGCCTCTTTCTCCCTTCTTTCTCAGATTCCATCACATGATTCCAAGGTTTATAGACTCTCTCTCTCTCTCTCTCTCTCTCTCTCTCTCTCTCTCTCTCTCTCTCTCTCTCTCTCTCTCTCTCTCTCTCTCTCTCTCTCTCTCTCTCTCTCTCTCTCTCTTTCTCTCTCTCTCTTTCTCTCTCTCAAACGCAATTCAAGCCCCACGCCAATCGTTCTCTTTCCACCGGCTGACTCATCTCTGCCTATCTAAACTACCTTTATTTACGTGCAAGGTTGAAGGTACATAAACAACTTCGTCAGCTGTTCCATAGTTTCATCATTCTGGATTACCTACATAAGCTTTTCCTAAACCTACATCACTAAACCTCAATACTTCAATCCTAGATGCATTTACATTTATATTCCTCTCACACATCTCAAGTTCTGACAAAATGTTGCCGTTTTTTCCACGCTAGAATAATTCCTACAAGTTAGGTAGTCATATATAAGCTGATGTACGTTCCATATTGTTCTCATTACCATATTTAATTAAAAAGGAAGATTAAATATTCCCCCTGAGTAGGGTACCTATAGACCAGCTAGGGTTAACGAGAGAGTGCTATCCCTCTCACCAAAAAGGATCGAACTTGCAACCTATAAGGCACGAGCCGAACACTGTACTACAGCTACCCGGTCCCCTACCTTATCTAATACTTATCTGGTGGTATATAATGCAATTTTTCCCTCCCGTATTATTCCAATGCAAGATGATATACAACCTCGGCGACATTACACACCACACTTTTTTTTTTTTTTTATCTTTTACCCATGGCGCTGGTAGGCTTCAGGGAGACCTTACTTTACTTTCCTCGTAAAAACTCTTCGCCGTGTTTAGAAGACAAATCAACACAGTCATATACTAATTGTTAAGCCTGCTACATATGAATTTTAATCCTCATATGTTTTTTTCTTGGTTTATAAGGCAAAGATGAGTTATACATTAGCAGAATACAAGTTTGTTGTTACTTCGTCTTTCCAGTAAATGGTAAACAACAACACATCAATTCATCACACAGTCATCAGCTTCCTCCAGTAATTACCATCTAATTTATATATTCCAGTTGACTCTTTAAACTTTCTCAGATTAAAATCAGTATATCACTCTTAACAGTAACTTTAATAATGTTATTACTACTATTAGATACTACTACTACAGATAATTATATTACTAGTAAAAAAAATTCAGTACCCTGTTATTGATAGTATCCTTATATACTATCGCAACTACTACTACTACTACTACTACTACTACTACTACTACTACTACTACTACTACTACTATAATAATAATAATAATAATAATAATAATAATAATAATAATAATAATAATGATGATAATAATGATAATAATAATAACAATATGCTCTGCCTTTTAGAAATTACCTACAAAATATAATCACACCAGAAGTGAATAAAAAAACTTAATGATATAACCACTTTAATCCAACATCATCGGGAGCTAATCTTCTCTTCCTTCATTTCCCCTCCTCTTCTCCCTCCCTCCCTCGCTCCCTCCCTCCCTCCCTCCCTCCACCTCACCACCACAACACACACGCCACGCACACATCACCGCCTTCATCACCTTTATTTCCCAGAAGCTATTAATCACGCCAACAATCTACCAACAACTTCATGCGGTCCACTAACTCCCCTTCCTCCCTCACCCTGTAAATTATCCTCACTGCACTAAGCCTAAGACGCAGCCGCAGTGTGGAGGTGGAGGCGCCGATAACGTATAGGTAGCGGAGGCGATACC